>OZ010598.1:22319912-22472412 GCA_963932145.1 Acanthosepion lycidas
TTGCAGATTCTTCTTAGGATTTTAAGAATCTTTAAGTATACAGCAGTAGAGCCATGGAGGAATCATGAAATATATACATTGAAAGTTTCATTCAGTCTAATAAATACATTTTTAAGCATTTCCCCCCAATCAAGGTGGGAGTGCTACAAGCAAGCAAATGGGTTACAGAGGGTAGAGAATAAGAGTAAAGAGGCGTGTTTGAGGAGAGGATAAAGAAAAGAACAGGGAACAAGATCAGGGTATCAGAAGATGTCGATTGACATTACACTTGAATATTTGAAGATTATAGTTATCAGGAAAGCGAGTAAGACGATGAGAATTCCACAGACGGGAAAGAAGAAGCTGTTTGAGTAGAAGAGATGGCTACATTTAACCGTTTTGATAGTGAAAGGCTGGGACCGAGATGCCAGTCTAGTAGCGCGATTAAAATCATGATGTCTGGGAACCAAAGAATGCAAATTGTTGGAACAGTTGCCGTGAAAATACTTATAGAAGAGACAGAGGGAAGCCACGTCACGTCTGTGAGAAAGCGACTGTAGATGAGATGCCAGATCAGGACCTAGCATATTGCATACCCGTCTCTGGATTTTGTCGAGGACCTCGAGACTTACAAGCGGGTTCACCATATATGACAGCAATATTTCATGCATGTGCACGATGAAGCTATTGAGTCTATCTATTTGTTCCACCTTATATCAGCGGACAACGTGAGACCAGGCAGGCGCAACGAGGCGCTTTCGTGGAGTTGGGCACCCGCCATTCTGATGTCTGGCAGGGTCTGGGTTCTCTGTGGTGGGTAAATGAGAGCAGTTTCGTTTTGGAGGCACTGAAGTTAACAAGCCATTTCCTGCCCCAGTCAGCCACAAATTGGAGGTCCTTTTCGAGACCGGCGGCCAGGTTAATTTTGTCAACGATCCCAGAATTACTATTTAGGCAGGAGTAAAATACTACTGTCGTCCGCGCAGATGCCTACTTGGGAACTGATGACATCAGGAAGATCGTTAATGAAGATCAGGAACAGTGTAGAACCCAAGATACAGCCTTGGGGAACACCGGCGTTTGTGTTAAAGAAGGTGGAGTAGAACCCGTTTAGGACGACCTTCATTTCACGGTTTGAGAGGAATGATTGTATTAAGTCAAATAATCGTCCTGTAATACCGTATCCCTGAAGCCTACAGAGAGGGCCTACATGCTAAACCCTATCAAATGCTTTAGAGATATCTAGAGCCAGGACATAATCTTCTCCGTTATTGTGAAGTGCATGGTATACAAATTCAGTTATGGCTGTGAGCACGTCAGCAGTAGATCGGGCAAAGGGAAAACCATGTTGCTTTTCGGAGAGCAGATTATGGACAGTAAGGTGCTTAACCACTTCGGCGTTGATTAAAGCATCAAAGAGTTTACCGAAGAGTGGTAAGAAACTGATAGAACGGTAGTTAAATGGGTAAAAAGTGTTTCCAGAGTTCGTAAAGACAAACACAACAGATGAGGTAGTAGTTGTATAGTTTAGAGAGATGAGGTTGAGGTAGTAGTTGTATAGTTTGGAGAGATGAGGTTGAGGTAGTAGTTGTATAGTTTGGAGAGGACAGGAGCCAGTTCAGGTGCACATTTCTTCAGGACAACGGCCGGTATCCCGTCCCCACCACTAGACTTATGGGAGTCTGATTTAGAGATAATGTCCGATCCGATACCATCGTTGGGGTTATGTGCATCTCACTCAGTAGAGCCTCAGTTCTGGATGGGGGCAGGGATCGGGTGCGGGTGCACCAGATGAGTCTAGCGTTGAATTGGATGAGAATTTCCGAGCAAAGCATATTAAGGTATTGTGGGTTTACTTTTGTTCAGCACGCTCTTTCAGAGCCACCAGTCTCGTGAAACAGCAAATAACACACACACAAATATATATATATATATATATATATATATATATATATATATATATATATATATATGTATATATATATATATATATATATATATATATATATATATATATATATACTGCGATTCATTGTGATATTAGTATATGAATAAACTGAAAATTATTTTAAAATAGGAATATATTTTTAATTTAATAATAAATTAGTAAATGAGCGTATATAAACGAATTGCATCGCAATCTATTATACTATAGAAATGCATTGAAAACGATTTTACTATAGGAATGCATTTAAAATGATATTACTATAGGAATGCATAAAAAAATATTTTTACTATATTAATGCATTGCAAGAGATTTTACGACAGGAATGATTTGCAATGAATTTTCTGGAATAATTTATTATAAATGACTTTTACTGTAGAAATGCATTATAAATAAGTTTTACTGTAGAAATGCATTATAAATAAGTTTTACTGTAAGTATGCATTGTAAATGATTTTACTATAAGAATGAATTGTAAATGACATCGAGTGTAGGAATGAATTTTAATGTAGGAATGTATCGTAAATGATTTTATTGCCAGAAGGCAATAAAAATTATTTTACTATAGGAATGATTTTAAAATGATTTTACAGAAAGAAACATTGCATATGATTTTACTATAGGAATGTACTGCACATGGAATGCATTGTAAAGAATTTTACTCCAGTTCGTTAAATGTTATTATACAATTCAGTAATTCTATAATTAAATTTGCACTAAACAAACGATGTTGGTAACAATTCGCCCGAATTATTTATATGAACATGTGTGTACAAGTTTCGAGTTATAGCGCTTCGAGACAATTTTTTGTTTTATTTTTTATGTTTGAGCTGCTGATCAGACAAAACGTTTTTATTTTTGAGCTGCTGATCAGACACATTTTTATTTTTGAGCTACTGAATAGACACAGCATTTTCTTATGAGCTGCTGAACAGACATAATGTTTTTCGTTTTGAGCTGCTGATTAGACACAACGTTTTTATTTTTGAGCTGTTGATCAGACACAACGTCAAAGCTGATACTCTGGAACGACAAAGCTGATACTCTGAAAGTGGGAGAAGATTCATCAAATGGTATGTTCTGATTCTTTCAAGAACATTCTTTTTTCTTAAATTCAAAGTCAGTTTGGGAGATGACATCTAGAAATAACATCACATGTGGAAAAACTTCCGATTCCATCTTCATGAAGACTTTTAGCACCGCAATAACACGAGTGTTGTTATTCAGCAGAAACTCCTTTAATTTGTATAAAAATGGTTTTTTTTTCACCCAGAACATACTTTAAGCAAATTTACTGGTTCAAGCTTAATTTTTCGGAATCTTTAAGCGTTTTTGTGTTGCATTTTTCTCCAAACGTTTCTAGAATTTAATTTTTGTTTTTAGTTCGTCCACTTTCAGATTAAAATATCCCTTGACAAATCTTGGCAACCAATCCAAACACATACTTGCACCTAGTGTAACATTGCTATAGACTTCAACGATCCATTAACTATCACTGCACTTTACACACATGAACTCTGAACAATAGCGTTAAATGCGTATTTAGCATTCGGTCACGATTTTTCATCAAAATGAAGAAAAAAATATCAGTTTTCCACAGAAGATTCTTAAAGATTACAGAAAGAGAAAAAATGCAATAATAAGCTGATTAAAATTCTAGTACACCTACGATTTACCTAATATTGTTCGGATCTGTAGGTAGTGTAAGGATTATCAATGCAGAATGTGGAATAAGTGTGTCGAGTTCAAATTTTAAACGAGTTTATTTCGTTCACTTATCACTATTACCTTTGGAAACGGAAAGAATTAATCTTCCTCCAATAGGAAAGCAGACCGAGCTCTTTTGTCTTGGGTGACAGCCAGTATAGGAGAAAGAAAACTGAATTCAAACCATCCTATATAATAGAATAGAAGAGAGCGATTAGTTTAGGAGAAGGTCAAATTCAATTAAAAAAAAAAACAACTCAAAGAGGGATAGGTTTCGTCTGGCTACCTTGTCCCACGAATCTAATGGGTTACGAAACTCATGATCCTGATCAATTTGCCAATGATGGCACTGGCTAACTTTTGCGCAAACCTAATACAACACTTTTCAGAAAACTCTTTCTAAAAATTCTTCTTTATTTTAAAATATGAGTTTTTACCAGCCTGAAGCATTGAACAACAAATACAAAATGTTTACCGTTTTTTTATGACGGTGATTTACACTGAAAAGCAGCAAGATTTTTAAAAGAAATATTTTCATTTAAGCCAACGAAAGTAGTATTGAATTTAAAAGTATTTCTTAAAACGGAATACCATTAATAAAACGATTATAGGTACAGTTAGTGAACATTTAAACGTATATAAAAAATAAAACAGCATTTTATATTCGAATACTTTTAAAAATTTTATATAACATTTTTATAATTTATAGAATATTTACATAAACATCTTTTAATATAAAACTCTAAATAAACAGTTCTATTGCATTTTATATATTTACTAGATCTTAGTTAATATACGGACAAGATTTCGGTGTTTGTACTATCCGGCCTTCTTTATGTACCTATAGCAGTATGTAACTTTAAGATTTGGAACTAAACACTTTATTCAATCCATAACGGTAAATTGTTCTTATTCCACTTTTCACAGGTCGAATAGGAGGGCAAGGGAAAACAATGCATGGCATACCTAGCGGACTTAAGCAAGTGGGTGACAGAACGTGGTCTGGGGGAGGTAGCAAAGAGAAAGGAACTTGCTGAGATCTGCAAGGGATAAAGGGAGGTGGAGAGCCATGATCGCCTACGTCCTGAAAAGACATGGCACATAAAAAGAAAAGAATCCTTGGCGAACAACTCGTAAAATTTAAATCTCTCTAATCAAGAACTGTGTATATTCTATCTCCTGCAGTTGTGGCAAGTAATACAAAAGCGCAATGATCTACGCATTAACGGTATGGGTGGAGGAACATTGGAAAAAGGTGGTTATGAACTTCTGCGAAATGAAATCAAGAAAATAGTTAAAGAACAACACTGGGTGATAAAACTACTTAAAGAATCAGGACACATATTCGACACTGATAACTTCCTCAGTAGACCTAGCATAGAGATAAATACCATAAGGGAGCTTCTGATGAAGATAAAAAAAAATTACATTCAAAATTTCATCCCTTGAATATAAACATTATAAAAGCATTTTATATTTTAATAGATTTTTAAAACCATTTATATAAAATCTAACTGAAATGTTATGCAAAAAATTTATTAATATATATATATATATATATATATATATATATATATATATATATATATATATATATATATATATATATATATATATGTCCAAAATGACGGCTTAGCTTGTTAACTCCTTACTTTTTTTTTAACAGCAAGTTTCACCCTTTACAAGTCCCGCGGTCACTCGAGGTAGAGTATTACGATAAGGGACAGTTTATGTAAATAGGAGGGGAAGATAACGGTTAAATCTAGACTTGAATAAGGTAAGAATCACCCTCTTAAGAATCTGTTTCTACAGAGTAGCAGTAAGAATCTGTTTCAGTGGAACTTACTTCTCACCGATGAATACGGGGGGAATGTGGAATGTGGGTTATTTGCTACTATGTAAGTGGCATGGCGGGTCCTAGCCGTGAAGGTTAGACTTGGTAGTTACGATAAAGCAGCGAGAGTTTCGGGTTTTCAGATATGAGGTTTCAAATCTATATTTTCAAGTTATTATAGTTGCACTCTGTTTCATGGAATTAGTCTTTTCACCTTTCGGCTTCGTAAATATTTTTGAACAGGTGTATTATAGTCATGACTAAATCTCTACCACCTCACATCTCTAATGCAATGGGGATAAAATTATCTTCTTTGCATTGGCGACAATGATCAAAATTGCATCAATTCAGCTGGCTTCTTATATATTTAGACTTCACTGCATATTAAGTTTTATATAGGCATTTTTTTTATTGTAGATCAATATCTCGGTGTCTGTGGTAACTAAATCCTAAACTTCAGTGGTTAGGTGGTTGGTTGGTTAGTTTTGTTGTGTGGCATATCAAAACCTATATGGGTTATTTACTGCTGAAATCTAACTATTTTGTGCGAAATTTTAAGCTTCCCACTATAGGTAGTTTATATATAATTTTATACTTTAATTGTAAAAGGTATGTTTTTTTAGATATATAGTTTGTAGATTATAAATTGTGTTGTTGCTAATTTTACTATAAAAATGTATTTTTATATTTTTTTAGTGTTGCATTGATTGTCATTTTGCTATAAAAATGCATTGTTGGTCATTTTATTATAAAAATGAATTGTTGATTTTTGTTTGGGGGTTCACTGTTTGCCCATAGCTGGGTCCGTAATATGTGTTACCACCCTGGGTCACGGTGGAACTGGGAACAATAGCAATTAAGATCTCAAAATCTCCAATCTCTGAACCCCCAAAACAAAAAAACAAAAAAATACTACGAAAGTAAAAAAAAAATAACAGCAATATTTGTTATATAAAAAACATGACCAACAGTATAATTATAAAGCAAAATGACCAGCAATACATTTTATAGTAGAATTACCAACAATACATTTTTATAGCAAAATGACCAATAATACATTTTATCTGTAGTTGAAGATATTTAGATTTCGGCATTAAATAACCCGTAGAAGTTGATATGCTACAATCAATCAACAAACCAACAATTACATTCTGTTCAATTATATATTCGTCATTATTTTCAATAACTTTCCAGAGGTCTACATCGCAGCTGGGGTTCGTCATCCATAAGATGATGTCACTCACTGGTTATGATAGGATCCTTGTGAATTCATCTTACCCAAAGGGAGATAATCACTCTTTCACATCCATACACCCAAACATATTGCAAAATATCCCGAGTCTTTGATATTAAGCTTAGGTGTCTGGTCGATCAGTGTTTACTCAGCTGTAATCGACTGTCAATATATCTACCTAAACTTACATAATAATAATATCATATATGTATCTGTTTTATATACCGTCAAATATGTTAACAAGGTATCGACAGAAATATTTTTCTGAAAATTTTGATCTAAAAGGTTATTTATGTTTAAGACTAGCAGTAGAGCCCGGCGTTGCCCGGGGATGTAACAGTAAGAGATAGATCAAGTACCGACCATCAAAAAGACTGAAAAATAAAATTGACAAAGATTATTGATTAAGGTTAACGGACACGCATGTCTTAATTAGTTTTTTTTTTTTTTTTTTTTTTTTTTTAACGAATTGGTCAAACACAAACTCAAACAAAAACATTGTTTTCAATCGTTATGAGTCTACGATTGAATGGAATTTTATTATAAACAATTGTCTTGTAAATGGAATTTTTAAAGCATTCTGAATGTAAAAATAAAGAAAAAAGTGTGCAAGACAATAAGAAACACTACCTGTCAAAAAAAAAGTGAAGTTTTGTTGAAATCGGTTGAAAAATGTAGGAAATCCGATCCCATATATAAACGAACACACACACACACACACACACACACACACACACACACACACACACAAACAACCTTGGATTTATAATAAGTATAACTCGATATGAGTTGTCCCCCTTTCATTCTGGCGACTTAATTGTGTTTCAAATTGATTTCGTGCAAAAACAATTGCGTTTTTCCAATTTGTGGCACTGTCAGAGCCACCGCAATGTAATTTTATCCAGTCCTGTGAAGTTTTGTTGAAATCGGTTGAAAAATGTAGGAAATCCGATCCAATATATAAACGTACAGACACACAATATGCGTTTTATAATAAGTAAGATGAGTCATATATAATTTCGATTTTTGTTTATCAACCTTATTCTTCAAAAAGAAAAGTACAATTACATTTTATTCGATTATATATTCACCATGATTTCTTTCTACTGCTCTTCAATACATTTTGAGTAAAACTTCACAAGGTGAAAAAGTTTTCGATAAACCTTTGAATCTGGCCTTCAAAAGGGAAAGTTTTTCCGATCGAATCGTTTTGCAGCGATCGATAAAGTTAATAATCGTTAGGTGCAAGGTCAGGCATATACGGTGGATGGGGTAGAACAGACCGATCAAGTTGCATTTTTTGTTATGTGTTATTATTGCTGTATGCGGGCATGCGTTGTCATAAAAAATAATATTTTTCCTATTGACAAGTGCAGGGCGTTTTTCGAACAAATTTTTATGGACACGTTGCATCTGCTGGGCGTATAATTGTGCATTTAAGGATTAATTGAATTTTAAGAAATCTAAATACTTCGACGATCCCACCACATGCAGAACCTCCCCTTTCTACCATGAAGCTCAGCTTTTAGGATCAGTTGTGGTGATTAATCCTTGTCAATCCCCTGTCTTTTGGTATTGAACGTTGCAGTATCATAGAGTATTAACTAATGAGGCAGTAAAAAATTCGTGCGCCAGCAATAAGTTCAATCGCAAATGTATGTTCAAAATGTCCAAAAGGCAAAGAGGTCGTAAACAGTCCAGTAGGCAAATTTTTGAAGGTTGGATTTTTGATCCCGAAAACGGGATCAAAAATCCAACCTTCCGCTCGCATTTTCAGTCACCAAGCTCAAAAATTGCGTATAAAAATACAATTGTGGCACAAGGCCTAAAAGGGGGAATGGGTTGAGGTTGGTCTTCACTATCTTATACCTTGCTAATCAGATTCATGACCCATTCGTTGATTATAATTTGCGCATCCACCACAAAAACTCGTCCGTCGTCATTCAAACCTACTTATATCACAATACCGCACACACGCATGGAACGCCATGGCATAATAATTCTTGAGTATAAAATTATATATAAAAATTTCTTAAAGGTAAGCAATGAGAGAGGATGGGATGAACCCGAAAACAAACTCTAAATATAACTAAAATACAGATTAAAGATGTTCGTAGGACCCGTCCAACCCCCACAGGAATAAGAGAAGCTAATGTATTCTTCAGACAAACCCAAGAGGCTCTCTCGCTAAAGGAGAGGAAAGGATAAAATAAACACGGCCATGGGAAAAACGAACTAATGGGAATTAAAAAAAAAGGGCGGAAAACAATTTGGGAAGGGTTAGGAATCTCGGCTTGGATCAGAACCAAAGAAGAAGCCGGGATCAGGCCAGGAACGACACTTTTATTAACTAGATACACTATCCTAACCAGGCGAGGGCTGTACAGAAAAACGCTATAGTGCCATAGGGGGCGCACTCGAGGACATGTTAGAAGGCGTGCGAAGCAGTTTCTACTGAACCAATGTCACACCAATTGTCACACCAATTGCAGTCTGGCAAACCGCCACGCCCTGTATGAACACCAAGTCATTGCGAGATAGCCTATTCCAAACCAATCGCCAGGCAAGCGAAAACTCAGTTTTGCCAAACTAATCCGCCGCTGGCTTCCAAGACCCAAAAGAGCACAACTCGTCCGCTGACAAGCCGAGCCGGCCACGTAGCAGATCCTTCACAACCCCCTCCACTAGTTCACGATAAAAGACTCTCCTAGGCCGGGAAAGGTCAATGGACAGAGGATGACCAATCGGCACCCGAGGAGGAAACTCGATTGATCCCGAGTCTTATGGAGGCGTTCATCCCTCGAGACGGGAGGAGTGATAGTCAGAAAAGGGAAGGCGGCCCACACTCCCCGCCAACGTACATGGGATATTTTAGCTTTAACGCCCTATATAAAGAGGGGTGGAGAAGTAACGGGACTCTCCCTGCACAAAATCTTTGAAGTTTTTTTCAGATCAGGAATACCTATCTGGCTCATGCGCAGTTCTGGAAAGGCAACTTTAGCCTCAAATAGGTATGATCAAACTCAGATAGTTCCACGTATCCCTAATACAAGATATCACTCCTCGGCCTGGGGGAAGTTGGTGGAATCCTCCAGACTTTCCGTCAACTGAAGAAATCTTAAAAAGGGGTCCCTCTCTACTTCCCTTCTATCAACTTTGCAAATGTCATCTGCTTTGGGGAAATTTTTTTCTTTCTCTTTTACCTGAATGGGTCTGGCGAAGTAGAAGTGAACGGTGGGGAATAAGTGGACGGTTTGGTCTTGTCCAACCGGTTTTTCTTTTTTGATGGTCATTTCTTATTCCTCGTCATCCTCTCTCTTGTCTTCAAAGAGGAGGACCGTGGTGGGAGAATTACATTAGTTTCTATATAGGAATCCACTCCCCTTTGCTGTTTTTGCCGTAGTTGTTGATCTTAAGGTTGTTGCTGTTCTTGTTCCTGCACTTTGTTTTTGTTTTTGTTTCTTTTTTTGTTGATTGTTCACCTGTTGTTGGTGGTTTTTATGTTGTTGCTTGTCTTGTTGTTTCTGCTTATTTTTTGCCTTTTGTTGTTTCTACCTGAGCTGCTGTTGTTCTTGTTACATCTCTCTTTGGGTTTGAGGCAGCAGATGGCGCTGCTTTTCAGGCTCTGGCCTTTCCTAGGGCTCTTGTTGCTGCTGAGAAACCTCCTGCTAGGGGCACGAGCTTGGCGTGTTCAAGCCCTTCTTTCCCACCGCCCACCGAAAGCTTTACCGGACACTTCTGCTGTTTCCGCTGATGCTAATGCCTGGCTAGGCTGATTCACTGCTTTTTGCCGAGACATACTTTGGACATGTGTCTCAAAGCACCAAATTCCCGACAGTAACGACGACGGCATAGGAAAAATTCTCGCCAAGCGAACATGCTGGACTAGAAAAAAAATAATACAATTCATTTGAAAATCGAAAATCGTTCTGACCTCGTTAATGAAAAGCAACAGTCTTTATTCACAGAGCGATCTTTCTGATTGGCTGCGCCAGTCAGGGAGGAAAGAACATTAGCATAATTCATCTGATACTTAACGTGTCAGGTTTTTTCTAACAATTTTTTTTTATTTTTCCTTCGGCACTGCACGCACAAAACATGAATTCTTTTTCGAGATAGGTAATTTTCTTTTTCGTTACAATAACTAATTTTTCATTACCTGTTATACTGAAGGAACGGTAATTTAGGATAATAAATTCATTAAATTAATTGTGATAGAAATATTAAGAAACAGGAAAGTTTCGTTGGGAACAAAGATAAGAGAACTTTCAGGTTTTATGTAATATCAGTCCTCTGATATCACAGCTATGGGTTAAACAGTAATACATGTATCAGGAACAATCATTATTATCTCTTAAAAATGCTAATACCATATTCACTTTCAAAAAAAGTATTATTTTTACAACCCAAAAGATGTTTCCGTTTTAAAATTATCCACAAAGAGTTGATATACCGTAAAAAAAACAAATCACTCAAAGAATCTTACCTGACAGTGAATGTTAGACTATTCCGCCATAGATGACTTGAGACAACAGAAATGTTGTTCTACAGAAGGATGCTGGGAATACCCGGACTTATCATGCGAGATAGGAGGAAGTTTTAAGGAAAAAGAAAACAAAAATGACACCAGTACTTAGAATCAGAAAGAGACAGTTGACATTTCTGGGTCACATAATTAGAAAATAGTTCTTGAAGAATTTTATACTCACTGGATATATTGAAGACAAACCTGCCAGAGGTAAACTGCCAGCAACTTATATAAAGAGCTTGAACAGAGACAGAGAATGAAAGTATTAGGACAAATATTACTTAATACTACGAAGAATAGGAAGTTGTGGAGAGTCATGCACGATTACGTCATGAAGGGACAGCACATAAAAAAGAATTGGTCGTCTGGTTTAACCTTTCCCTCTCATGTATAAATCCATTCAGCGTATTGATAAATATGAAGTCTTTATCGAATTTTTTATAGGTGGAAAAATTCTCGTCTGCCCAATATTTTTTATAAGAATATATATTTTTAAATGTCTTCTTTTTTGAAATACCAAAAAGAAAGGCCAATGTTCTCCAGAAATACGAATCAAAAAGTTAAGAAAAAAAAAAATTAGGTTGTCATTTTTTATGACATGATGTCTGATCGGTATTTTTTTTTTTTTTATCCGCTCTGTTTGCGGTGTTGTTATTTCGTAGTTCCTTTTGTCTTTCTTACCATCTTCCTCTCAAGTTAGAGACGCGGCTTTTAGAACAAGGAAGAAACAAAATAATTCAGACACAGAAAGGAAAAAATTTGGGAGAGAAAACATTCTCTTCTAAGATTTATATTCCATCATTGAGGCATTATTTATAAGGTTGGGTCATAAATAATTTCCGTTTTTTTGTTTATCAACTTCATTCTTCAAAAAATAAAGTAAAATATATTTCATTCAATTATTTATGCACAGTTATTTGCAATGACTTATCAACTTGTTAGGCAGCTCCTCGATACATTTTGAGTTAAACTTCACAAGGTTTTAATGTAAAATAATTTTTGACAAACTCTTGACTCGTGTTCGCTATTAATGAATTCTGCGGTAATAAAAAAAAAAAAAAAAAAATTCTGCAGTAATCAAAAAAAAAAAAAAGGTAATAATCAGTTGGTGCAAGGTCAGGTGGCTAGAACATATCAACTTAGTTCCCAAATTTTTTTTTCTTGGGTTATTTATTATTTTATTTGGCCTTGCATTGTCATGGGGGAGGAGGAGGAGAGCAGTTTCCTTTAATCCACCGTGTACGCTGTCATTGCCATTATATGTGAATGTGCTCCAAATTTTTTTTCTTGGGTTATTTATTATTCTATTTGGCCTTGCATTGTCATGGAGGAGGAGGAGGAGAGCCTTTTTCTTTAATCCACTGTGTACGCTGCCATTGTGAGTGTGCTCCAAATTTATTCTTAATTGTCACATTATTTATCAGGTTGAGTCATAAATAATTTCCGTTTTTTGTTTATTAACTTCATTCTTCAAAAAATAAAGTACAGTTACATTTCTTTCAATTATATATGCACAGTTATTTGAAATGACCTGTTGTCATTTATCGGGCGGATTTTTGATAACTTCTGAATAAAATTATGCAGGTTTTGCTGTGAAAATGTTTTTGACATACTCATGAGCCTGGTTTTGATAAAGAAAGTTTTCCCCATCAAAATGGTTTTATAGTGATCGAAGAGAAAGGTAATAATCGGTTTGAACATGACGCGTCGGTTAGAAAAGACCAAACCAAGTACCAAAATATTTTCCTGTCTTATTTTCGCTGTATACAGCCTTGGAGGAGGAAATTGTTCTTTTTAACGAGCGTTTTGAAGCAAACCTTTACGGAATAGTTGCTGGGGCTATACAGGCTGCAATGAATAAATTGTCGTCTAAATGACGCCAAAATCAAAATAACACTGACATTTCATTTTAACAAATATATTTATCAAAATTACGTAAAATTATCTTGAAATTTATTCAATAAAATCACCATTGGCTTTAACCACGGCCACCAAAGGACTTCGGAATCTCTTCTAGACGGTCTCCTTATTTAAGTTGATGCCATAATCCCTGCCTTCAGTTCATCTTTGGTGCTACAAGGAGTTTTGGTGGGGTCTCTCGCTCAACTTCCCCCCCCCACATAATAATCAAGGGCGTTCAGACTGGGGAGTTAAGTGGCCAGATGTAAGGTGTTATATGGTCACAGAAATTGTCTGATAGGCATGACTGTGTTCTCCTGCTGGTGTGGCATGTTGCAGAGTCCTGTTGCCAGACATAGGGTCTTTTAGCAGCCATTCTTGACCAAGAGCAGCCCAAACTCCTCAAGGCACTTGATGTAGGCCCCCATGTTCAGTCTGAGGTCCTGTGGGAAGATGAATAGAGGCATAATGTCCCCATCACCTGTGATAACTCCAAAAACCTTCATAATCACCATTAGGCCCAGTCAACTCTTTCCAAATTCTCTGCGCTGTCCTCAAATTGACATCCAAACACTCAGAAATTCTCGTATGGGAGCTTCCGGCGCGAATGTCATGCTGTACTGCAAGGATGGCCAACCTGTAGCGCATGCGCCATAAGTGGCGCATTGAATGCTTACAAGTGGCGCATTGCATCCTTTTGAGGAAAAGAAACTAAGCCACTTTTACTCATTCATTTCAAAGCATTGATTGATGCCCACCCCCTTTCAAAACTCCTGGATACGCTCCTGGTCATAAGCATATCTTTTCCAAATAGATTTTATTATAACTTTAAAATATGTCCATATTACAACACGTACTGAAAGAAAGTGAATGCTTGTGTGGCGCATTTAAATTAATCGTACAAAATATTGGCGCATGGAATCAAAAGGTTGGCCACCCCTGCTGCACAGTATGCCGTTTCCCAATTTCTGGCGGAGTTAATCGCGTCAGGGTACTCTTTTTCTTACAGACGGTGCCCAGCTGACAGTACAATACTCTGCTGTCGACAAAATCAAAAACAAACAGGGCGCATGCGCGAAATTAAAAATATAAAATGGCGACAATTTACCCATCACAGCCTGTAAATGTCCATTTACTAGATCATTGCGTTTAAAGAACTCTAAATAAATAATACTCCAATGATCCGACTACCAACATATCAATGCTATTTTTTTTACACAGCTTAGTTTTGGGGACTGCGTGTCGAAAATTATCGTTGTTTATTCACTGCCTTTTGAGTTGAACATTGTCTTAGCGTACTCCCAATCCAATCTACGTATGGTTAGCAGTTAGAAAGATACGTTCGTCATTACAATTGGTTTTCAAAAACGGAAATTATTAATTAAACAGAGTAATAATTTCTCATATCAGGCATGCCAAGATGGAAGTACTTATCATTCAGTATAGTTGACTGCAAGCTTTGCGGAAGATTAAAATAAGTTTAGCTTCATAAAATATATGATCAAAAAGGGTTGCGTGTCTGCTACCAGGTGGAGAAACACCTTAACATGATAATTATAAATTGGCGCTACCAAGATCAAGCAAGTACAAGAACTTAAATATTTGGGAAGCGTTTTAACTGGGGATAGAAAATGCCACACCGAAATCCGTAAGCGGATTGGGATAGCAAAAGGTGCTTTCCAAAAGATAAGCAAAGTATTAAAAAACAGGAAAATTTCATTAGAAACAAAGGAAAGAGTATTTAACTCTTATGTAATATAAATCCTCTTATATGGTAGTGAAAGCTAGACAATCTTTTCACAAATTAAAAAGAGACTGGGAGTGGCAACAGACATGTTGTTCTACAGAAAGATGCTGTGAATACCCGGACTTATCATGCGAGATAGGAGGAAGTTTTAATGAAAAAGTAAACAAAAATGACACCTGTACTTAGAATCAGAAAGAGACAGTTGACATTTCTGGGTCACATAATTAGAAAATAGTTCTTGAAGAATTTTACACGCACTGGACATATTGAAGACAAACCTGCCAGAGGTGAACTTGCCAGCAACTTATATAATGAGCTTGAACAGAGACAGAGAATGATAGTATTAGGATAAATATTACTTAATACTACGTAGAATAGGAAGTTGTGGAGAGTCATTCACGATTACGTCATGAAGGGACAGCACATAAAAAAGAATTCTTCGTCTGGTTTAACCTTTCCCTCTTATGTATAAATCCATTCAGCGTATTGACAAATATGAAATCTTTATCGAATTTTTTATAGGTGGACAAATTTTCGTCTGTGCAATATTTTTTGTAAGAATATATATTTTTAGATATCTTCTTTTTTGGAATACCAAAAAGAAAGGCCAATGTTCTTCAAGAACAGGAATCAAAAAATTAAAAGCAATTACGTTGTCATTTTTATGACATAATTGACTAAATATTGACAAACGTAGAAAATTTTAGAGAAAATGGAAACACAAGTATACTTATACTTAACATCAGAAAGATGCAGTTGATATATCTAGGGCACTTAATGAGGAAAGAAGGCTTAGAAAATTTGACACTCACGGGACATATTGAAGGCAAGAGGCACAAACTAAAGCAGTGCATAAACTACCTAACGACCTTGTGTAACTGGTTGGCAGAAAAAAGATGAGGAGATAAAGCGAAAGGATAAAGTTTATTAAGAGTTACAGGACAGGTTAATTTTTAATTGTGATTTAACGGCACATCAACTTCTATATGGGTCATTTAATGACAAATTTGAATTTTAAATGGGTCATTTAATGACAAAATTTAATTTTCTTGGAACTTTGAAATGATAAAAATACATGTTATTCTACTTTCACAATTGAATACATGGTAGATGATACTCAGCTTTAGTGCGTACACAAGTCAGTGGACGTAATTAGTAGAGCCGATGACTGTGTTTTTTAGTTTATATTTTTCTATACAGCTCGATTTAAGAAATTGTAATATATATTGATTAATGTTATGAAAGTTCATACTGATTGATTTTGCGTAGCAACATATCGACACCTCTGTGGGTTAATTAATGCTGAAATCTAAATATTTTGAACACAGTTTTATGTCTTCAATTAAATATTTTGAACGCAACTGTATGCCTTCAACTACAGATGAAATGTATTGCTGTTTAAGTATTGTCGTTCTTTTTTATATGAAATGTATTGCTGGTATTTTTACTATTAAAATATATTTTTATACTTTCATACTGCTTTTTTTTGTGGGTGGGGGTTCACTATTTGCCTATACCTGAAACCCTAACAGGTGGTACCACCCCGGGTCAGGATGAAACTGGAGTGGTACCACCTGTTATATATATATATATATATATATATATATATATATATATATGGGAAAAATGTATGAAAAAGTGGAAAAGTTCTTGTGACGCGTTTCGTCCTTTAGGACTGCGCATCGGGCTAAATTTGTTGTTTTAGTGCGACTACGCATGCGCACGAACGAGAGACACTGGGAATTTTGAAGTTTTTTTATTTTTTACTTTTTCATTTATATTCGTTTTCTTTTTCTTTCCATCATTTTTGTTGTCGATATCAAACACTGATATTAGAAAATAACAATAAAAAAAATAGAAATAAAACATAAATAAATACTATGTTACTAAAAATCTAAAACCGAAAAGAGAAAATATACAAGTAAAATAAATTGACTTAAATTCATCTAAGTAAATAAATAAACAAACCAATCTCAAATAAAGATAATCAATTAAAAACTGTTCCCGCCAAAATAATACTTAGAATGAACTACAACAATCAACCCCAAAACTGAACAAATAGCTTTAATTAAATTCCCAAAGCAAAACAAAACTGTTAAATAAGTGATATAAACAAATTTTTACTACGTTAATAAATAAATAAAAAAATAAAATAAGAAACAACAAAATAAAAACAAGCAATATAATTTGACCCAAATAGATAAACAAACGACTTCCGGTGAAATAACCGCCATAACAGAATACCTACAATGCACCACTAACCCGTATATATATAAATAGCCGAGAAAAATAACAGCATATGTGGCCTGACGATTGCATATAGCATGAAACAGACTGTCGCCTCTAAGTTTTGACTTCTATGTTCACTTTTATATTTATATATATATATATATATATATATATATATATATATATATATATATATATATATATGTAAGCAAATATAAATGGATGAGGTTATAGCTGTTCCAACGAGAGAAAAGTGTATATTTCAAAAAGAAGAGAGAAACTGCAGACGTTTTTAGTTGTAATGTGGATTTTTAAAAATATATACATTATATTTTGTTTTCCATTAAGGAAAACCACATTATAACAAAAAATGTTTGCGATTTCTCTCTTCTTTTTAATATATATATATATATATATATATATATATATATATATATATATATATATATATATATATATAATGGATTATCCCATCGGTTTCAACGTATGAGGATCTGACAGCTTAATTGATTCAATTTCTGCGACAATCTTAAGTGGCACTTAAGACCCGCTAGTGATTTACTAAAGAGGCCACATATGTAGCAAGAGTGAGGATTGTGGGATGAGATCACTGTTATATTGGCTGACCTTTTAGATCGTGCTCTGGCTTCTTCAAGATGATTCAGACAACCAGATTGAATATATGTATATACCAATGCTCATCAAGTAGAAGGCAAAAGAGTAACTGAAGCTAGAGTGTTACTGTATGATGTTTTATGAGCGTAAGTGTAGGCAGGAAATGTAGGAAAGATAACGCTTAATTCTAAGACTTGAATAATTTAAGTTTAAGATTGATCGGGAAAATATCCTGCCAGAAGTCTGTTTCACATTTCTTGGAAAGAAGCTGACCGAGTAGACCATTCTTCTTACTAATGAAATTCTAAAGGATTGAGAATAATTCGTCTTCGAGTGCGTAGCATACCAATGTACATTGATTATAAAATCACTAACAAATTTAGGTGGAAAAGAATTGGCTTTTACAATAAAACTGACAGTGTTGGGAAAGCAAATCGATTTTTGGTTGTTTTCAAGGATTGAATGTGTTAAGATGTTGCAGAAAATTAAGAAAGTGGTACAACATGGCAGGGATACGCTTGTACAACAACTGTAGATAACTGACCTATTTTGTATTTTCATCCCTACATAATTCTGTTAATAAAAAGAACATCAATTCTCTGGAAACCTTTAAAAAACATTTAGACCAGTTCTTCGCCCTGAAAGATACAAAGTCCTGGGAAGACAGAACCATGAAAGCTGGTGGAATAAAATGACAACTTCAAATAATTCTATTCTCGCTAAATATTGCTTTGAAATTCGCTTAAGAGCGGTACAAACTTTTGTTCGTCCCATAAGTACAAATTGTTGCTAGGCTCAGATTAAAAGGTAAAGTCTATTGTGGGTTCGACGTTATTTATTTTGTTGACAAGATCGAGTAAAATTATAATCTGTGAATATATTAATAGAGAATCATTTCTGTATATGAAATAAGAATTTTCTGCTAAAATATTTTTAAAAAAACACTCTTCACAAATTGCAAAAATCGACAAGCCAAAGCACAACTGAGAGGAGATCCCATTGGTAAACCAAATTGCTGTCTTTATTGGAAAAACATTGATTGATGATTAAATGGCACACTTTTATGATTTTATGTGTGGGATAGTTAATTTGTTATTGTTTTTTAAGTGTGTTTTTAATAAATTTTAGACATGTCTTCACTGGAACATTTGTGTATAAAGATTTTATATCTAAATTAGTCATATATTTGTTTTCGATGTCTATGTTTTTTTTAATTTATTAAAGCTGTGCTTGTCGAACTCTCTAACTTCGGGATGTCTACCACCCCAGACGAGACTCAGACGGGGTCTACGTGGAATTTTTGCTCGAGCCTACGGTCTCGGTTTTACGCCGCATTTAAAAAAGGCCTAGTACCACATCCTATCTCGCGTGGACGTAAGGTAAATATCCCTGCTTCGGGAATTACTAGCCTGCCACCCGATTCCCTGTCTTCTTTCATCTACGCGCGTGTTGCTGTTCCTTCACTCGAATATCATCTTTGTCTGTATTTAACCTCTTTAAGGATATACATATACAACATTGTTAAATTCTCCAAGCTCTATTTCCTCATCATGCGGCGCAGAATTTTCAACCTGTCTATTTCAAATGCTCTATGTGATACACGCATTCTTTCGATTCATGACTGACGAGGAATAAGATTGCCTGCAGTAGAGTATCGTTTCTTTCTTTGGTAGACTATTTGTTAAACAAAGCTATATGTCCCATTTTGTCCTACTATTGAATCCATAGCGGTTGGAGTAGGAGAGAGATTTATCTCAAGGATATTCGCGCATAAATGAATGTAACAAATCGTTGTGGAATACGAACTCGGCTCCCCGATTTCTCATTTTGAGCCGTGATCTATTACACCACACTCATTTTGTTTCTGTTTTCCTTAAAACTTCCTCATATCTCTCATGTTCAGTCTATGGCATCATCAGCATCCTTCTGAAGTACGACATCTATTCTGCTTAAATTCTCTTCTTCATTTGTGTTGTAATTGTCCGGTATGTACTGTCATACAATAGGATAGATATGTAGCTGTTTTGCACTCTTTTCTTTGCTCTTTAACAAACTTTCCTATTTCATGATATTATCTTTAGCATTTTCATCTTCGGGTTTCAGTGTCACAGCTTCCGTTGTCTGTTATAGCATTCCCTAGACAGTTGAAACTCTGTACGGGCTTCATTTTGACACCCCAATTGATAATTGATCATATACTGTTCATTTTGCTAACGACCATCTTCTTACAATTTATGTAAGTACCTCCACAAAAATCGCGATACCTCAGGTTTAAATTCATTTTTTTAAATTAAAAAGCTTTCTTGAAGCTTTCATTTTACCTTCAATTGAAAACTAAATGATTAAATTTACTATTTCCAGTAAGCAAAATACACAAGTATATTTCAAACAGAAATTATATTGATTGGAATCAATTTCCATTTGTTTCGGTAACATCGTCAAAGTCGTTCATGTTTTAGATATTTATGAACACAAGTTAGTTCTCGGTTTGAAAAATCTTGCAAAAATAAAATATATTTTTCTGAAACTTTATTTGAGGAATATTAGCTGACTTAAAATAAAAGTAATCTGATTTGAAACAAATATTATTTATTATAGTCATCGTTTCTATTTTCTAATAATGTTGTGTATAGTCGCTCGTACTTAAAAAAAGTGGCACGTTTATAGAAAAATCTTTTTTAAAAGTATTGGTGTTCGATGATTTGTATTAAGCTTTTCCATTTATAATTAGTAAATATAGATTTAACTTAATAATAATATCATCTAAAAGACTGAAATTAATACAGAATTTTAAAAGATTTAAAATTTAGTAATTGTTTTCTTTATTTTAAATAAAGAAAACAATTCTTGTAAAAATTCATTTAATGAAAAAGATTTTTGCTTTACGACAATAAGGTCAATATATCATTTATAAAAGTAATTAAAAACTTTTCTAATTAAATAATTTCATAGTTTTATTGCATTTTTCATTTTACGATTCACAGCAGATTTTCAGTAAATAGAGTCAAAAACAATATGGTTATTTAAATTTGTTGATCCTGGGGGTGGGGACGTTGGTTGGATTAGAGAAACAAAATTAGACACTGGTTTGGAGAAATGACCAAAACATTATCTTCATTTGCAAGGTAAGAAAATGTCTCTGGTAAGTGGTATATTGTAGCGTTCGAATGTGCGTTGTACGAGGTTTGAAGTAACACCTGGAAAAAAAGTAGTATGCTCAACCCGGCTGACAGCTATTGTTTTGTGTTTGTCACGTCGATAGTCTAGTCCGTTCTCTTTTTGTGCTCACAAGAGGTCGTTTTCACAGCCGAATGGTCACACGGGTAGTCAGCCGTGATCTCAGTAGACTATGGTTAGCGTGCGTACGTGAAGTCTCTCTCCCTGCTTTCTGTTCAATGCGCTACTGTCCGTCTTTTCTTATAGCCTATATAAGGAAAACACGCCGACGGAGTTCTAAGGATCTGTGTCAAACGTGAATCGAGTCGATAATGGCTAGCGTCCTGGTATATTTGTATTTCTTTTAAAATTTCTTTTTGAGTAGAATGCGGCGCGTGTGGAACTTCGCTAGAAGAAAATTGGTTTGTAGTTAGAGATATATTCTGATAATTTTATAATTTGCCTTTAATTTATTGTCCCTAACTACATGTAAATTGTATTTTTCCGCTACAAATTCTCCAAGGAGTCCTGCTTTTAAACTAATATAAACATTAAGCAAATAAAAGTTTAATTTCTTGAAATTTCAGTAAAAAAATATTTTTATCAAGATTTTCTAAAAAAAAAAGAAAAAATATTAAAAAATAATTTCATTTATTTGTGAATAACTCCTAAAAAATTCATTAAAATTCTAGAATTATTTGATTTTTGCAACAATGTGTTTTTTTATCACAAAACGACGCTAAATTTCCAACTGTAAACTATGGCCGAGCTGCTGACGAAGAAAACCAATATTTTTACCCAACATTTTTCGAACATTCTAGAAAGGATTAAAAAATTTATTAAAATGGCCAAAAAATATTTTGATATTTCCTCTTAATAATAACATTTTGAAGAAAAAAGCTTCTTTTATCAAGTTTGGGGCCTTTTACATCATACAACGCTCTCTTTTAGAAACATTTTGGAGGTACCTAAATTTATGATTAAAAATTTTAAAAAAATCATAATTATAGACATAAATGAAAACTTAATTTTGTTCCTGAAATTCTAAACAATAATGGCCTAGTGGATAAAAGCGTTGGTTTATGAATTTGATGACCTAGTGGTTTTTAGTTCAAACCCTGGATCTGGCAGTGTGTACTTTAGTGGAAACGGGCGAGCAATAGCTGAACAGTACTAAATAAAAATAAGAACTAGACGATATACCCCTAGACACATGAACAGTGGGACGAGAACAGTCTACCACCGCAGATTTAATAAAGGGTTATTATTTAATAAAGGGTTCAGTTCAGAATTGCTTGTAGGTTAACCAGAACGATATACACCTGAGGAAGGCCGAAGGGTACAACAGCCGAAACACTGTAATGACAACAACAACGATGAGGATAATAGTTCGAATATAAATAGGGTAAATAATAGTAAAGGGTTGTTGGTATGTTTGATTGATTTATATGAAAAAATAAAAACCATCATTGAATATTGTGTTGAAAATGAACAAGAAAAATCTTTCGGTGAATCATTTTCAAAAGACATCTGTCGAAGCTTGAATTAAATGAACCATGATGTGGCGATATCGTAAATCGATCGATACGCATGCGTACAGCAATGTATATTCAATGCAAACGTGAGACTGAAAGATCATATTCATGATTAAGAATATAAGGGTCTTTTCGACAGTAAGGGAAAGGAGCAGAACTAAATCTCCGTTAATAAGACAGAAAAAGAATACTTCGCACAAGATATTCTTCTTCTTTTGTGCCGTGCCACTATGACGCAAGGGTGTGGAAGAATTCGGAACAGAAACATTAATAATGAGCGAGAAGAGGAAGAGGTAATCAGGCGGACAGTAGATAGCGATTGACATTACAGTTAAAGTTTTGAGATTAAAGTTGGTTGGAAAGCAAGGAGCCAGAAAGGGGTTCCACGAGTGAGAAGTGCGAGAAAAGAAACTGTTTATATATACATATATATATATATATATATATATATATATATATTAAAGACATTTTTTATGTTTAACGTTCTTTTCTCGCACTTAATAAATAAAATTGTCGGACTTTGTCCATTTCTTAATATATATATATATATATATATATATATATATATATATATATATATATATATATATTAATCAGAATCACCCCGAACAAGCCAGTAATGTCACTAAGACACAAGGGTGTCAAGTGTGTGGAAAATTTAGGAACAGAAACATTAATGATAAGCAGAAAGAGAAGAGAGTAATCAGGTGAACAGTAGATAGCGATTGACATTACATTTAAAGTTTTGCAGATTAGTGTTGGCAGGAAAGCATGGAGCCAGAAGGGAGTTCCACAAGTGAGATGTGCGAGCTCAACTGTAAATTGATGAGATCTCGACGCCATTACACTTAAATTCATTAAGTCTAGGTACCATAGCGAAGTGCTCATACGAACAATTACCATGAAAGTATTTATAGAAAAGACACATGGAGGCAACTTTATGTGACTGAAGCCAAGCTGCCAGATCATGACCAATAATATTACTGATTTTTCTTTGGATTTTATCAAGGAACACAAGGTAAATAGCAGAGACGGCGGACCATATGTGGCAGCCATATTCTAAGCATGGACGAACAGAAGATTTATAAATATGTGAGAAAGATTCTGGAGTGAAAAATTGTCTAATACGACACAGTGAACCAACTTTCTTAGCAGCAGACCTAACAATTGATTCAATATAATATTCCCACTTCATGCCAGCGGAAAACATTAGTCAGAGATGTGTAACGAGTCATTCTACATTACGGCGGTAAGAAATTCACTGGAGCCCAGGCCAGGACCATTAGAATCAAGAATCTCTAAATATATAGCTGGCGCCCCAGGCTTTATACGGTAGCAATATTCAACAAACGGGCGAATGGTAGACTTATAAATGTGTGAGATAGATTCTGGTGAGAAAAATTGTCTGGCACGACAGAGGGAACCAACTTTCTTAGCAGCTGACCTAACAATTGATTCAATATAGTCTTTCCAGTTCATGCCTACGGAACACAAGGTAAATAGACACCGGACCATATGTGGCAGCAATATTCTAATCATGGACGAATAGAAGATTTATAAATATGTGAGATAGTTTCTGGAGTGAAAAATTGTCTAATACGATACAGTGAACCAACTTTCTTAGCAGCTGACCTAGCAGTTGATTCAGTATAGTCTTTCCAGTTCATGTTAGTTGATAAAATAATCTCTAAAACAATATATAACGAAGAACTCATCCGAACAATTTGCATGAAAGTATTTATAGAAAAGGCACAGAGAAGCAACCTTATGGCGATGGAAAAGTGACTGAAACCGAGCCGACAGATCAGGACCAATAATATTGTTGATTCTTTGGATTTTATCAAAGATTTCTAGATAAATAGCAGGAGCAGCGGACCATATCTGACGGCAATATTATAAGCATGTACGAAAAGTAGACTTATAGATATGTAGGATAGATTCTGGAGAGAACGTTTGTTATCAGTTGACCTAGCAATTGATTCAATATAATCTTTCTAGTTCATGTTAGCTGATAAAATAATCTTTAAAACAATATATAATTTTTGCCAGTTTTCATGCTTTTTACATCAAAAAAAAATATGTTAAAATATACAATGATAAAACCTGCATGATTTCCTAAACTACCTAATAAAATAAAATTGAAAAAATTAAACAAAAATAATTAAAAAAAGAAAATAAGACATAAATTTAATGCAAGTCGACAAAATGCTGCTGTCAAATCAGTTAATAGACTTCGAATGAATAATGACATTATTTATTAGCCTACTCCACTCATGGGGTGGCAAAATGCAGCACAAGGTCAATGCTTTATTAGAAATGAATCCATCGCCCACCTGATACAGGATACGACACGAGGTCGAATATGATAACGTGTCTTCCAGAAATGAACCGGTAAATCCCGAAGTTGACGAATAGATCCAAGTCCACCTTTGACTCTACCATAATTTAGTAAACTCGTGTCTAGATTGGCATTATTAGGTTGGTGCAAAAATATTGTCGTTTTCTCACATATGTTACTATGTGAGAAAACGACAATATATTTGCACCGACCTAATAGTTGCGCACCTGTCAGACGCAATCCGAAGATAATGTTATGCAAGTTAAGGTTTCGTCGAAGGCTTTTTATCTTTGATTCAAGTTGCTGAATTCATAGGTTGTAAAAAAAAAAATGACCTGAGCGTTTTGACAAGGAATGATAAAATGAATTTATCAAGATAATATATATTGAGACTGTACAATGCACCGGCACATAGAAATACCTAGGCGCGCGGTTAGCTCGCCGGGAGCGATGAAACCTAAGCTTTTAAGAACGTATGTGTAAAGGAAAATTAAATATTGATGCAAAATCGAACACACACACACACACTCATATATATATATATATATATATATATATATATATATATATATATATATATATATATATATATTTATATATATATATATATCAACCTATTAGGCTACCTAGGTTTCAACCTTTCGGTATCTTCAGGCGATTTCGGTCAACTGATTTTCTAAAGCTTTAAAAGCGCTACATTCTGAATTTTAATCTGTTTATATGCGTATTAAGCATTTTTTAAAAACTACTGGAAACCTTTGGAAAGCGCCTGGAAACTATACCACGGGTTGACGCAAGACTTGTGAGTGAATTTGCGTAGACAGAACAAATGGGGCTGTCGATATCTGTGCTAGCACGAAGTCACAAGTCATCATGACCGAGGGTTTGAGTGGGCTTGTGTTGTTCAGATTGTTGATCATTCTAGATAACACGCTCTCTCCCAGAAACTGTAACTAACGTCTACTCAGCATAGTTGCAGTATGGCTCTGTGAGTGTTGAACAAACACAAATGAGCCTTAGCGAGAGTCTGCAACAGGGATTGGTTAGCCGCCCTAGTAGATGGGTATCCTCGAATACGAGTGGTCAGCTATTATATATATATATATATATATATATATATATATATATATATATGTGTGTGTGTATGTATGTGTGTGTATGATGCATATATATGCATATATATATGTGTGTGTGTATATGCATATATATATGTATATATATGCACATATATATATGTATATATATACATATGCATATATGTATGTATATGTATGCATATATATGTATCTATATATATGCATATATATGTATGTATATATATGCATATATATGTATATATATATGCATTTATGTATATATATATAATGTTAAATGATATAGACATATTATGTCTATTTATTTTTATAACAATCCTTTCTAGTTCTTTAATTATTTTCTTGAGGTTAAGTTGAAATTCATCATGGAAGGCACCGTAGCTCTTGTTAACCAGAGTACTTTCGATCTGCTCCGAGATCATCCTCAGGGGTGAATTGCAAAGACAAACTTAATGTAACTGTAATCGTTGTGGTGGTGATTTTTGTAGACACGCGTGAACGCATCCGGGTATAATTAATTTAAGATTAACTGTTGTAGCTACGAAGTTTTGTAAACAAGCATCCACGATGTAAACGAGGTAACCAGAAATGGTAAAAAGAAACATGGCGTTAATTTATATTATTTATTTTTTTTTATTTAATCACACACGCACGGACACACACACACACACACACATATATATATATATATATATATATATATATATACATACATACATGGCCAAATGTAAGCGGTGATGTGGACGCAGACATTTTCTGACATCCATGACTGTTTTCTCCAGCTTCTGTGGCATGTTGCAGAGTCCTGTTGCCAGAAATATGGTCTTCCAGCAACCAACCTCTTAATCCATGGCAGCACTATCTTCTGAAGGCACTTGATGTAGGCCTCCGTGTTGAGTATGAGACCATTACCAACAAATTCGAGAGTTTATTTCTCATCAGGGTGAGTTTTTAGAGCTGACGTATCTTCGTTATCATCATGAGACTCGTCCAACTCTTTCCGAATCCTCTGCACTGTCCTCAGATTGAGATCCGAACACTCTGGAATGTTCTTATTGGAGTTTCCGGCGAATGCCAAGCAGTGCAGCATGCCGTTTCCAAATTTTTGGTGGAGTGAATTACGGATCACACTTCTATATTGTGTAGTCGACAAAATGAAAAACAAATAACGCGCATGCGCGAAATTAAAAATATAAATTAGCGACATTGCACCCTATATATATATATATATATATATATATATATATATATATATATATATATATATATATGCATATATGCTCTCTCAACTTTGGCATTGACCCATCGGTTTATTTAATATATTAAGCTCTTAGCTATTTTAAGTTTTACGTTTGACTCTTACTATACACACACACACACACACACATATATATATATATATATATATATATATATATATATATATGTGTGTGTGTGTGTGTGTGTGTGTGTGTGTATTATTTAATAAATAAAAATACCCACTAATGGCTAGAAAAGGGACATGGGGAGGCATAAAGTATTCAAAGTTTTAATAGAAGAGCGAATGTTATTATTTACAAAAGAAGGTTTGGTTTCTCCATTGGCTGGTCACTACTTTAAATTTCATGTGAGCATTAGTTCATAAACCGCAGCAGACAGAACGCTCACGCCCTTGGTCACGATGATTTGTTACTTCGTGCCACACTGTTTCACTCAGAAAAAAAACTGTGTGAAGAAGTGGTATCCTTATAAGGTACATTCCAACGATGCCACTTGCTTTATTTACCTCCTTAGGCCCATGTTTCATATATAAACAGTTTACTGACTACCAAGATGAAACTTCGTTTCGGTGCATTTCAATTGCACCTCGATTGGTGAGAACCAAAATTTGTTATGAACAATTCTGCTTGTAAGCGTGCTGTATGTAAAACGTCACTTCCCTTTTCCATTTGTTCGAGAAAAAATACCTAAAAATAGTGAAATAATTTGTTTGTTGATAGCAGTTTGGTGAAGGATGAGTGAGGTTTTAAAGTGTTGGTTAGATTGGAGAAATTCCTTGTTGATAACAGCGGTCAAAAGTTTAAGTACAGCATTTCCAAGCCTTCTAAGAGTGAGGGGTGGGGGAGGAAAGATGGGAACAGGAGATAGTAATGTGATGGCATAAATTCAAACGATATTTATAGCAATAATTGGGAATATTGTTTTGAGTTATAAAAACAAGCTAAATCAGTGAAAGTGTTTTGTAAATTAAGAAATTTAGAGATGGTGATTTTTTTTTTGTATGTTGTATTTATAAGTTATCCAGTATTTGTTTTTTTTTTGTTTTTTTTTGTTTTAAATAGAATCAGTTTTGATTTAGAAATTAAAATATAAATATAAAAGTATATAAAAAAGTATGGAATATTAATATAATTTTTATAATCTAATTTTGATCTATTCTCGGACAGTATAACGTGTAGAATAAGTATGGGTGTAAAACAATTTATCTGAAAGTATTACACGTAGACAATAAATATTTATATCTACACACACTGTATGATATGTATATATGTGTGTGTTTATATGTGTGTGTGTAAGAGACAGACAATTAGACAACCTAGCTTTTTTACTTTCTTGCTGCTCTTCAATTTACCAGATTTTAAAATAGAATGGGATAAAAGTTGACCTTTCCTTACGATAGACAATAAAAACCCTTATCCGTTCTCATCTGACAAAGAAAAGCTCGGAAAACTTATGTAGACCTTTGCTGACAAAAGTCTTGGCCATTTTGAATTTTTTACTGAAGGCGCGCGCTGTTCACAAACGCGATCCCAATTCTGCTTTCAGTATTGGCAAACCAGAATGGAGGAATTGCATTTAGAATGGACGAATGGAGAATCAGGTGCACTTGAAATGCAAATGACAATACACTGATTGTTCTCTGGTTTACAAATGTCAGACTTCTTTTGAGAACAAAACACAAATACCTGCCTAGGCTTCTTGGTCAGGTAATAATATTGATCTCTTAATGTACATTGAAACTTTTCTTATGAAGACACTGGATAAAATCTCATTAAGCCGGACATTGTACTGGAAGTATCAAGTTCTTTTAATCTTTTACTTCAGTTGAACCAGTTGAACCCACTGTACCCGTTCACTGGTACAACGTGCCGGCATCTAATCGTTGAAAAGTATTATATAGCCGAGCAAGTAAGCAAGTTAAGACTGGTCAGTTAAACAAATGGGTATTAGATATTTACTGCTATATTATGAAATTTACAGAAGATGTCCAGGGATAGAGTATTAGCAAGTGGGATCAGGCCTCAGGGTTCAACTGCCGAACATATAAGTAGAATAAGGCTGTTCATATGAGCAACTAGCCATTTGCTGCTCTACATTGCTGATTTGTTCTTTTACAGAAGTGTTATAGTGGAACACACCTATTCTATATTCAATAGACCCTCCCACCTATAATAAGTAGGAGTAGTAAGAGTAACAAGTGAGTCGGCAGTGGGTCGGTCAATCAGTCGATGTCGGACGACCGTTAGTCAGATATTAAACTATCAGCCACCAAAACTAGATTACTGCGTCATTACCTATCATATCAAGTTCCTAACGTTTTGTACGTCGAACCTATTTTAAGACCAACTTAGTACAAATACAAGCCTCCACTGTGAAAACCACTACATAACAAGAAGGCAGTTTGGAAATAGTGAAATTGACTCAAAATATCCAGAGACAGAATATTGGAAAGTGGGATCAGGTCTCAGGGTTCAGTTCTTTATTCCTGATTTGTTCCTTTACATAATTTGGAAATAGTGAGGTTGACCCAAAATATCCAAGGATAGAGTATCGGCATCGCATGGTATCTGCTGAGATGTTTTCTAGTAATTTGAGAAAGTTCCGAGGAAAATCTTTATAAAAAGCAGAATGTGGTTAGGACAGATGAAAGAACTTTAGAAGACGTTCCTAATGATCTCATGAGTTTTTGTATGACTTACAATGAACTTTATATGACCTACCCGAAAGGAATTGATGATTGTGCAAATTATTGCAGAGATGACATAATTTCCCAAGATAGCAAAGGTTCTGGGCAAAGATTCCTAAGTACGACAGTAAGGATTTTATTCCGATCAGTAAGTTTTAGAGGTAAAGTTTTTATTGACACTGGAAATTTCTTGAGGAAAGATAGTGAATTTTCAAAGGAGATCTCGTCTGAAGGAATATATCCACTCAGAAATGAGTCAGGTTATTTTGGATGCTCTTTGTTTTGAAGAAAGTTGAGAGAGCGGCTTCAGTAAAAACAAAAGTTTTCTTAATACAGAGCAGTGAGTTGTTTGAAGAAACCAAAACAAACGAGTACTTCAATAAAAACATAAAATTTGGACAGTTTACTCAGACTTTTGATTTACGTGTACAGCAATTTGTCATTGTAATTTACCTCTGAAAATTATTTTTGAAAAAGTCGAAGATACTTGAGTTAAATATAAAAAAAACTATGTTGCCGTTCTTGATGAATTTTATCTTAACATCTAGAAACTGATTAGACAACTTGAAAGGTTCAGTATAAAAATAGGTAGACACAATATGTCCATATTATTCAATGAAACATGTTTGAATGAAGGTATGCTGCCTATATATACATTCATCTATCTATCTATCTATCTATCTATCTATCTATATATATATATATATATATATATATATATATATATATATATTAAGCTTTTCAATCCAAGTAAGACGGGAGTGCCACTAGCACGCAATATCTCGAGCGTCACAGAGAGAGAGTTGAAACAAGAGTAAAGAAGCGTGACAGACGAAAGGATGAAGAGGATAGAGAGTAGATCAAGGCATCTGGAGATGTCAATATATATATATATATATATATATATATATATATATATATATATATATATATATATATATATATGGACTGCTGGGATGAGGCAGTTGTGTTTCCAACACCAGGACTGCTGGAAGGTGTGCTTGAACTGACAGTATTATGTTAAGCAGTATTTCCAGATGATCCCACAGAAACAGATAAATGCTGGAACAATCCTTTTCGAGTAAACATCATTCGTTATTTGTCCCAAAAGGATGACGGTATGCAATGTTAAAATAACATTTGTGCATAATTATGTGCATAATATATATATATATATATATATATATATATATATATATATATATATATATATAATAATTAAGAAAGAGACAACCTTAAGGTTCCATGACTATATTTATTTCCCCAGAAAATATAATTTCCTGGTTCATGAGTTCACATCTCTAGTTACAAAGGAATTTGGTTTCTTTTATTTTTAATGCAAGTTTTTGAGGAATAATTTTAGATTGATATAAGGTGAAAGAGGTGGTGGGAGGGTGAGGATTATACAATAATCTAATCTTGGAAATGGAAAGTAGGGATAAACACAGATTACCAAACATTTCATTAACTTACTATATGCCCCTGAAGAATTTATTTCGGTTGAGCTCTCTGGGGAGGAAGTGTGGGTTTGTAAACACTGACTATTACGGCTAATAAGGCAAGACTCTTCGGGTAATCGAATTGAGTTCTCTCAGTCACCGCGTGTTTATCTAAAAATGAATACGCTTAAGCTCATCTTCATCACTGCCGTGCGCCAACGTCTTAGTGGTAGAATCCCGAATGACGCCAATTCAGTCGGGTTTCGATCCTAGTTAGAGGCAACCGGACATCTAGCCACACTGATGACTATATATATATATATATATATATATGTGTAGATAGATAGATAATATTAGTGGTATACATACACATAGGTATATATTTGTATAAAAAAATAATAATTCCAAGAGGATAGAATCCAGGTAGAACTCAATATCCAGGACAGAGTAAAGATATAATAAAAAGGTTTAAACACTAATATTCTATGGTCATAATTTATTCCATTGGAATCGTAAATACGATTCAATTCATCAGACCTACAAATTAAAAAAAAAATGGAATAAATTATGACCATGGAATATTAGTGTTTAAGCCTTTTTATTATATATATATATATATATATATATATATATATATATATATATATATATATATATAGTGGTATATGTCCATGTTGATGTTATGTTTTCTTGTCATTCTTCTGGAAAAACTATAATTTTCATCATAATTATTCAGGTTTACTGTATTGTAAACTATTAAGTTGGTGCAAAAATAATGACGTAATAATGTCGTTTTTTGACGTATTTTTTAACGTCAAAAAACGACATTATTACTTCATTATTTTTGCACCAACCTAATATATCGCAGAAGGTATCGTACAACAAATAATCATTATATATCGACTTTGTTGCTAACAATTATTTTCATGCCTGCAAAGCTAAGGGACGTGCAACAGAGACAACAAAGCAACAACAAAAAATCGCCCAGATTTATTGCGTCATAACGTCAGATCAATATTTTCCCAATGTTTAATCTTTATTTTTCTACAGCGGAAATCCCGCCAGTTATGTATAACAAAAAAAAAAAAAAAGAAAAAGAAAAAACCCTGCAAACTCTATCAAATTTTCTTTACTTCAAACTTCTCCAAACATACAAAACAACAACGTCTTGAGACAAAAAATAAAATTAAAATAAATCTAATAGAAAACAAACATTATTTTAAATAAAAAACTATATACAAATACAAAATTATTTTTATAAATATAAAAGAATTTATAAAAGTTGAGATTGGATTAATGCATGTTTTAATTAATGTTCACAAAAACAGATTCATCAATTTTGCATTAGAAAATGGGATTTAAATTTGGCATAGCCAACCTGTTCTAACTTGTTGGTCGCATGGGTTCTGGCTCATCATAAGACAAGCCGCCGCTACCCAGACAGGATTTAATGGATAGTATGCTAATATCACTAAAACAGTTAGTACTGAATAGTGAGTTCGATCTTCGCTGGGATCCCTATATTTTCGTCCTTGTGCTACACCTATGTTAAGCTTAAGTAATATAAGGCAAGCCGCACGACTAAAAAATCCAAGGTAATTTTTCGTTGAAAATGCGTCGGCCATTTTCATTACAGAAGTCCATACGTGTAATCATACGGAATTTGGAAAAGTCGATTTTTTTCTGTAGAGAAAATATTTTTCCTATAATTAAAAAATTGAAACCGTAGTATATTATCACTGATGATAGTGTGTTTAACACACGCCGCCGCGTGCTAGTTTTTTTTGTTTTTTTTTTTAACTTATTCACTTGAAAATAAAAAAAATATATTTCTTTTTCATAAAAAATATATTTCTTCTTAAAGTTATTATGAACGTTTACTGTTTGTAAAGCAAAAAAAAAAAAAAAGAAAAGTTTACTTGTATGATCTTCCTTAGTGAAACTCGTCACTGGTTTAAAATGATAAAAATGTTATCATCAATGAAAGGTTATAAACTTCATGAAAGGTTGTACAGGGGCTGCCCGCAAAGTTCATAGGCTGACCAAGATACTCTCATGGAATGTGACGAAACGAGGCCTATTTATCAAGATTGATTGCGATCCATACATTTCTTCCAGCTGTGTTGCAGTATTTGGATCGCATTTGTGGAGAAGCTTTCAGCCTGTTGGCCAAAAAAACCATCAACAGCAGATATTAGGTTTGGTTTGGTTTGTTTAACAGCACATCGACACCTCATGGGTATTTTAATGCCGAAATTTAATATTCTCCGTAGCTTTGGTAATTTTTTCCAAAAATGTATTGCTGGTAATTTTTTTTTTTTTTTACTATGAAAATGCATTGCTGGCATTCTTACTACAAAAATGTATTTTTAAAACCCAATTTGAGGGTTTACTATTTTCCCATGATTGGGACCCTGAGAGGTGCTACCATTCTGGATTAGGGTGAACCTGGAAACAACAGTAATTAAGAGGTTGTTCTATGCTCCTGAAAACCTCCTAATCAAAGGCCTTGCTGCCGGATGTAGTTTATCGTTATACCCAAGGCGAGCAAGTATTAGGGATGTGGATATGTATGAAAAAGTGTGAGTGAACAAGGGAGTATGAAATTTAAAAAAAAAAAAGAAAAAAAAAAAAAGAAAATGTTAACAAAATATTATTTTCCGTATGAAATTTAGACGACTCATTCAGAAATGAAAACGGGACGCAAGGGACCCGCAGGCTGCTGTTTGCCCGTGACTGACTTACATACTCACAAGTGTACGAAAGATACACTGCATTATGTCCCTATTTTCACCTCCTACAAATGATTGATTCATTTTCTACGGTTTATCAACCCTTTTCAGGTTATTTAAAGCCAAAATTATTATTTTTTAAATTGTAAGAACTTTTGTTCTTTTGGAGATAATAATGATTTAGTCACACACATTTTACTAATTAACCCATAGCTAGGGGGAGAAGATGTGTGTTCATGCCTTTCCCAAGAGATTTGAGCATAAGTGAATACAAAGAATTCAACTGAAATTGGAAACTCGCCTCTCCGATTAACAATTACACCACCCGCACATCCAAGCTTACAGTATTCCCAAATGGACACCCATGTACGTACTGACCAGGCTCGGCGTTGTTTAACTTCGGTGATCTTCTATAAATGGAAAAAATGAAAAAAAAATATTTTGAAACAAAACGTCCGCGTGTGCACGCACGCACGCGCACACACAGAGAAACACGCACACTAAATACAAGCAAACATACACAAAATACATGCACACACGCAAACACACACAAAATACACGCACACACACACAAAATACGCGCGCGCACACAAATACACGCACAAACGCAAACACACACAAAAATCACGCATACACACACAAAATACGGGCACACACGCAAACACACGCAAAATACACGCACACACGCAAACACGCACAAAATACACGCACACACGCAAACACACATAAAATACACGTACACACGCAAACACACAAAATACGCTCACGCTCACGCTCACACAAAATACGCGCACACACACAAATACACGCACACACGCAAACACAAAATACACGCATACACACAAAATACGGGCACACAGGCAAACACACGCAAAATACACGCACACACGCAAACACACACAAATTACACGCACACACGCAAACACACGCAAAATACACGCACACAGGCAAACACACACAAAATACACGCACACACGCAAACATACACAAAATACACGCACACACGCAGACACAAAATACGCGCAATCACGCAAACACACAAAATACGCGCACACACACAAACACACACAAAATACACGCACACACACACAAAATACGTGCACACACGTAAACACACGCCAAATACACGCACACACACACAAAATACGTGCACACACGTAAACACACGCCAAATACACGCACACACGCAAAATACGTGCACACAGGCAAACACACACAAATTCTAATTATTTTGTAGATATTTTAACCTATACTTTTTTTTCATATTTTCACAAATTATTCAGAGAAACGTGGTTGTAATTGCCGTCCAGTGTTGTAAAACGAAGCCAATTCCATCGGCCAATTAGCCATTTTTCAAAGAATGCTTAAGAATTTTTTTTATTTAATCTTGTACTTATATATCAGTGGCAGAGCGTAACTTTGAAACCGTGGCATCCAGTCCGGGCGGTGAATATTTAATAGATTCTGATGGCAGACTTAAGAATGAATAACTATTAATTGTTATAGTGCGAAATGCAGGTTATGAGCAAAAGGGGTAGGAAAAAGTGAGAATTACGTTATGGAGACGTCAAAATGAAAAGCGTGCGAAAATTCAACTATTTGATCAGAGATAATAACAGACTACGGGAAGTGTGACACTGAAATTTGAAGACGCATAGGAATAACGAAGATGCCTTTCAGAAACCAAGCAGGAATTAAAAATATAAGAAAGAAATAAAAATTCCTGGTGTTCTTTTTAATATCTAACCTTCTTTAGGGCAGTCAAAGTTAAAGAATTTTCTCACAGATGGAAAAAAAAAACTGGATATTACAGAGATGTGGTTTTTACCGATGAATGATAAGAATACCAAGAATACCAAGAATACCAAAAGTCATAAAGATTATGTGAAAAATAACGTAGTTTTAAAGAGAACAGGAACTACAAATAAAATTTGGGTAGCAAACAGAAAGAGACAGATAAAATTTCTAGGAGACATAATGAGGAGAGAAGGCTACGAGAATTTAACTCGCAGGACATATCGAAAGCAAGAAAATCAGAGAAAAAGTGCGAGAAACATACTTGACAATTATTGAACAGATAGATGAAGAAATTAATGAAAGAGAAAAAAGGAAGCACTGCTGAGAGGAACTAAATACAGGAAACTGTGGAGAGCCATGATCGCCTACATGCTAAAGCGACACATCTTAATAATCTTACTCATCATATTTTTTTTTATATCCAAGTGAAAAAGACGAAACAGAGTCGTGATTCTATTTCGGATGCCGCTTTAAACCGGGTAAGAGCAAGTCACCTTGCTGGACTAAATCTATCCGAATTAGTAGTATCTAGTATCGAGGGGCGTAGCAACAGAATCACAATAACCGATGCATATTTAAAGTTTTGTGGCTTTTTTGTCTAAGTCTTTTAAAAACTCCACAGACAGTGAAGAAAAATCAATAATCTTTTAGATTTGAGTGTTCTCGTTTTTCTGATTTAAAGTACGCTCATGCTGGAATTTTTTAGAATTTCAAAAGTTTCCTATCCGATGATAATGATAATAATGACGATAATAATGATCATAATAATAATAATAGTAATAATAATAATAATGTTAATGTTTATAATAATAATGATCATAATAATGTTTAATAATAATAGGGATAATAATAATGATAATAAGGATAATAATAATTATAATGATGATGATAATAATAATGCTTAATAATACTAATACTGATAATAATAATGATGATAATAATAATAATCATAATAATAACGATAATAATGATAAAGCCTCGCAAACAGATCCTATCAATGTCACATGAGCAAGGATGGAATTGACTCGAAATGTATGATCTACGGAAAACATGAAGAAACTGTCGACCATGTTATCTCAGGATGTCCGGAACTAGCAAAAAATGAATATACCTGCAGACATAACAAGGGAGCGACATTTGTGCACTGGAAGATATGCAAGAAGCACAAAATCGAAACCACTGAGAGATTATATGAGCACCAACCAGACACAGTTACCCAAAATAACGATGTAACTATCCTCTGGGACATGCCAATTTAAACTGACAGTAAAATAAAAGCCAACAGACCTGATATTACCATAAAAGACAAGGAATTCAGGAAGTGCATGCTTATTGACATAGCAGTGCCATCTGAAAGAAACACTTCCATGGAAATTATCGAGAAATTATCCAAATACAAGAACCTGGAGATCGAGATTAACTGGATGTGGGGGAATGAAGGCTGACATTGCACCAATAGTAATCGGAGCTTTGAACCCTGTAAGAAAAGGAATAGACAATTTTACTAACAGTGCCCCGGGTAACTTCACATCAATATACAAGTAGTCCAGAAGATCGCCCTACTAGGAACATCCCATATATTCAGAAAAGTGCTATCAATTAAATGACAATTCTCCTATAGGGCCCAAGGACCATAGTTTGGACCCGGCTCTACAGGATATAAAGCAGGGTACATAACATATACAAATAAAAATAAAAATAATAATAATAGTAATTATTATTGTTATTACAAACCGCAAATAAAAAAGGTGCCTCCTTATTGATATGGCAGTCCCTGCAGACTGCAATGTATCTTTGAAGATCTTCAAAAAGCTATCAAAATACAAGACGCTGAAATCTAAATCTAAAAATATGTGGTACATGGGAATAACAATAATTCCAGTTGAAGTTAGAGCCCTCGGATTGATTAGAAAATACTACAATAGACTCCTTGAAGGGATTCCTGGCAGCCCATGCCTTAAAAAAAATACAAAAAATGTTCTCATGAGTACTTCCCACACCTTACAAAGGGCTTTGTCTGTGATTTTTCATTTAAACTGTCCAGTGGAAAATGTCATGATGCCATTTCTGACCTTAGGATTCTGGTTGGGACCTTGAAAGAAATGAGTACACACCAGTAATCAAATTAAATAATAATAATAATAATAATAATAATAATAATAATAATAATAATACAGAGCAACCTGAGTTCTTGACCATAATTTGTTCTGAAAGTCTGTTCTAAAACCGAATTGTTCGAGAGTCGAATCATTTTTTCACATTACAATTAGTGTAAAAGAGATTAATTCGTTTCGAAGCACCACATGAATGCTTATTTACATACTTACCTTATATATTCAAGTAAATATTTCTCTGGGGTTTCCTTTCTTTTTTCCTTCAGTAAAAACTGTCTAATGTTAGTTTTTTTGTAAATTAAAAAAAAAAAAAAATGAGACATGACAATATTATTGGTAAGGTTTTCTACTCTATTTGCAACCACTGTATGAGGTTGATATTTTCAGCAAAACTTTGCACATCACTCCATTTAGCATAAATTTCTTTGATCAAAGAACTTGGGACCCAACTCTCATTTCGTTCCTCCTCCTCCTCCTCCCCAGAAGAAGAAGAAGAAGACTTTCTTTAGTCAAAGTGATAATAATAATAATAATAATAATAATAATAATAATAATAATAATAATAATAACAAAAATAATAATGATATTATTAATGATAACAATAGTTCTATTCATGCAACGCTGGATCTGATAGTCTTAAATTAAGAAAACAGGCCCTGCCAAATATTGGCCATAACTGTGCCGGCAGCTCATAGGATAAACCCGAAAGAATGTTCTTGCACATTAACATTTTTTACGCTATTATCCACTCAGTATAAGGCTCGAGAGTCACTCAAATAAAGTAAAACTGAATGGTGTTTCTTATGACCATAAGAATTGTAGATTATGAGAATATGTATTTAGATAACGGTTAACCCTAGACTTGAAAAAGTTAACATTGTAGTGGTTGGAGAAATATCCTCTCGGTATTATAAAATAGCGGCTATTTGGAAAGAAGCTGTCTGAATGGAACTTCCTCCTTATCAATGGAATACGAAGACAATATTCGACCCTGTATATATAGTATGGTGAGTCCGAGCTGTAAGTGCGTGACAGGTTGAATTAATGAATGTAGTTAGAACATTTTTCATGGAAATAGCGATATAGCACCAATAGGTTTGTTACGTTTCGTATTGTGTGGAAAGAAGCTGTAGGGTAGAAAATAATTAATCGCCTACAAGGCCTCGTAAATGTTTTTGGAACTATGATCAAGGTTGAAAAGAGGGGATCAGGCAGCATTATTCCACATTTGGTCTGGTCTGACGAAAACTATGTCGCATGAAGGGGATGGTAGTGTGTCTAAGGCACACAGAACAGTGAAATTGGGTGAATTAAGAACATTCGAAAACGTAATGTAGCTGCCAAGGCTATTGTCAGTGATTGCTAAGCTGGACATTTTAGAAGGCATGCTCTGGTACAATCTCCAACGATAACCACGTGTATATTCAAGTGATATAATTTAGAATATCTGTGTTTTTCTTAAGGGGTAAAAATTCGTGTAAAATCCCTGTTTAGTTAAATATACTTGCATTAATTTCTGGCGACTAAATATCACATTCTTTCTGAAATTCAATGAATTTCCATACAAAAACCACTAGCAAAGTAGTTATACACATAATAGTCTTCTTGTGTTAGCTATGATTGCATTCTTACTTTACCGTAGAAAATCGCACTTTTCCTGATTTCCAAAGCAATTCTATCGTAAAATCATTTCAATTAAACATATATTCGCCATTTTCCACCGGTAATGCTGCCATTAATTCCAGACCATTGGCGTTCATTTTTACTTGATTTTCTATATATTTCTATGCTAAATCATTAACGATTCATTTATATTACCCATGTAATATCCTTCTTCTGGTCGTAATGACTAAATTATTAGGTTGGTGCAAAAATAATGACGTAATAATGTCGTTTTTTTACTTATTTTTAACGTCAAAAAACGACATTTATTACGTCATTATTTTTGCACCAACCTAATAATTCCTTACCATTCTTTCTGATTTCATTGGATTTCTATAGTAGAACCATAAAAAACATAATTTCTGTTATGCATATATGGCGTACAAGTCGAGAAAAAAATCTTTCCAAAACTAGGGATCGACTTATATAGCGGTATAAAATATAAATATTTACCATATGGGATAGCACTCGTAACAATTATTGCACACATTTACTGTACCTGCAGTAGGCTGCCACAAATATATCCTTCTAAAAATTGTGTTTGGTGAACATATTTGGGATATTACTACAGGAATCAATATAAAATAATAAAATACAGGTTGAGTCAAAATTATGTTAACAGTAGTATGAGAGGAATCGTTCATTCAGTGTTTACTGAACAGTCTCCACCTGTCCACCAAGACGACTTATGCATAAAAACCAGCGATCAACAGTACAATTAAGTGCCTTGACAAACATTTCCTAGGGAATGTTTGATATTACACCTTTTGTTCTGTTGAGTTCTTCGATGTCTCTAACTTTGTTTTCTATACACGCTATCCTTTATCATACCCCATAACCAGAAGTCAGAAGGTGACAGTTCAGGGGGGTGTGGTGGTCATGTCAACGGTCCGCTGCGACCTATCCAACGATTTGGAAAACTTTGATCGAGACAAGCGCGATCAGTACGGGCAAAATCAGGCGATGCACCATCCTGTTGGAAATACCGTACTCGCCTGATTTGTAGGGGCATGTTATCAATGGCAAACTCTTGCAACATTTGTAAGTAAGCATTTACAGTCACCGTTGGAGTTGTAAACAAATCTGGGGCAATTACACCTGTGACTTCTGGTTATAGGGTAGGATAAAGGACCCCGTGTATAGTAAAAAAAAGTTAACGACATCTAAGAACTCAAGGACAGAATAAAAGATTTAATATCAAACATTCCAAGTGAAATGTGTGTCAAGGCACTTAATTGTACTGTTCAGTAAATTCTGAATAAATGATTCCTCTCATACTAGTGTTAACATACTTTTGTCTCACCCTGTACTGACACAATTTTAGTATTCTATTAACATTACAGCACCCTTCGTGTTCAACAGCTAAAAGTAAACAGTGGCCGAAGATGCATGCAAAATGCTAACGGGTTGCCCCATTCATAATTCTTTTGTTTGCAATTTGTTTTAGTGTGGGCTACATATCATACGATTAAATATCTGATAATGAATCCCCCATATATTGCCCGACTTCCTCGGCTATAGAAATCAGATGTCCAGTGTGTAACTCTCCTAGGACCCGTTGCCTTGTAGAACCGAATCCCAAAAGGCTACTTCCCCGATCACTATATTCTTGACATGTTCGAGTGTAAGGTTATCTTCCGCACATATCCATATAAGCTGTATCACGTCATTTATTGACCGTACATGGCTTATAATGGCATCAGGTTGAATCACCAGTTCCCGTACGATCACCGAGGTTAAGCAACGTCCAGCGTGGTCAGTACATTGATAGGTGACTGAATGAAAATGCTAAGTGCTGTAACCTTAGATGTGCAGCTGGTGCAATGGATAATGGCTCAGAATTTTTAATCGGAGAACGGAGTTAAACTTTTTGTTGGGTTCGTTATATTCACTTACGCGCAAATACCCTTGGAAAACATATGAATCTACTTCTTATTCTCACGGTTATTGGTTAATTAGTAAGTCTTATATCACTAAACCATTATTATCTCCAACAAAAAAATTCTTAGAATGTAAAAAAAAAAAATGTTTTCTGGCTTTAAATAATCTGTAAAGGGTTAATAACCTCTAGAAAACGAATCAATAAATTTTTCACTGTATGAGAAAACTATTTAACATTAACAAAACTGGGTTTATTTGAATTTAATTTGTGTAATAAATTTTGATAACGTAAGAAACGTTAACATTCAAAACTTATGAAGATTTTGTTTCTGTTGTATTGAATCATTATTTTCTAGAATATCAATCCTCTTTTAGAACAGTGAATGCTGGAAAATCCCTTCACAAATGAAGAGAACACTTGAGGCAATAGGAAACGTGTTTCTACATAAGGGTGTTGAGAATTGACGGGACGAGTAAGCAACGAAAAAGTCTTAAGGAAAATGGGAACAAGAAAGACACTCAGAATCAAGAAAGTGACCGTTGAATTTTTGAGACACAAAATGAGGAAGGAGAGCTTTGAGAATTCAACACTTACAAGGCATGTGGAAGGTAAGAGTACAGGAGAAGATATTAAGCTACCTACCGGAACAGGGAGTAGGAGGTTTGACAAAAGAAGAAAAGTAGCTAAGAGTTACAAGGGATAGGAGATTGAGGAGAGCTAAGAAAGGCCACTTCCTGAAGGAAGACATTACAAAGAAGAAGAAGAAACGGAAAAATCATTATTGACAACATTTCCTTTTTGTATAATCAATGTTCTCTCTATACAAATAATTAGTTTATATATTGAGAGAGTCATCCGGCCGCTCAGGGTCAGCGATCAGAAATGGTACCTGATAATTGTTCAGACATCAATACCAATTCAATGCCTTGAATTATTAGGTTGGTGCAAAAATAATGACGTAATAATGTCGTTTTTTGACGTATTTTTTAACGTCAAAAAACGACGTTATTACGTCATTATGTTTGCACCAACCTAATAGTTTGGGAAAAGAAAGTTAATGAGTTCTCAGCAAATCAGAAATCAGATTTATTTCTTTTACTGTAATGTCTGAAGCGTCTATTATCATTCATATAAACATTCTCCTACATTATCTTTATGTCAAAAACGCTGATAAATAAAACAAATAATAATAATAATAATAATAATAATAATAATAATAATAATAATAATAATAAATAAATAAATAAATAAATAAATAAATAATTCCAGTATTGGTTAAGGCTCTCGGTTTAACTGATATACTAATTGAAGGGAACTTTGGTAGCCTATGTACAGCTTACACCTTACGAAGGGCTTTATACATGGCGTATCATAGATACTTTTACAAACTTTGGGGCGGGTTTCCCACACCAAAACAAGGACAAAAGTCCATATAAACATATGTCCACAAATCGATCGTTTTTCACTTATTAAGATTAAATGAAGTTTACGGTTGTGGGGACCTACCTACAAATGGACTCTTCCACACCTATATAATATGGCTACCAACTCTGAGTAAAGGGAGTCACCAAGTGAGGGTTACCGAGTTGTAGCCATAGAATGAGTGAGTCAGTCAGGACACCAGTGAGAGAAAGTACTCTCCAGTCCACATTTACCTTTGTACTACATTTCCGAGAATATACTATTTAACCTTATATCGGGGTCCGTGTTATCTTTCTAGGGTTCTACACCATAACAGGTAGATAGCGCCGTGTTGCCATTATGACTAGGTTACATTTGTCATTCGTGTACATTTAGTCTATCTATGTAAGAGGCGCCCTGTGAGGATCGAACTCACTACTCAGTCGTAATTATTCTACCTAGACAAGCTTGTTAACCATTACTCCACATCGAGGTGCCCACGTTTAATGTGTATAATATTGAGTTAGAAATGTTCCGTTAAAGAATGGCAGGATATTTATATTGTGGGGAGGCAGATATGATTTTACATACGCTCGAATGGTAATGGACGCGAGGCTGCACGGCTGATTGCGATTCCAGACAGAAGGCAGCCAAGTCATCCAAATTTTGCGAATGTTTATTGTCGCGTTGCTGAGACAGGATCTGTGGCAACACAAACTATGGGTCAAAGAAGATCGACTGTACATTTAACAGCGTCTACCTTAAACTTTAAATTTAATTATTCAAAGACAGAGGATTTTCAGATATATGTTTATATGGACTTTTGTCTTATCTTGATGTGAGGAACCCGCCCTCAAAGTTTGTAAAAGTATTTTTGAAACACCCTGTATATGTAAAACGTATGTGATCTCCAATTGTTGTTTTTTCATATCGTTATGTTTAGGTGAAAATGTTATGATGTCATTTCTGACCTTAGGTCTCTGGTTGGAACCCGGATTTAAATGTGTTTATACCAGAAATTAAAGGACATAATAATAATAATAACAAAAAAACAGGCAAACAAAAAAAAACAAAAAAAAAAACAAAAACAATAGAAGCTAATCGCCCAGACGTCCTGTTCAAAGACGAAGGGCTTTATCAATTTAAAATTTGTGATCTTATTTTTTTTATTATTGTTTTTTCAAAAAATGCTGAGTGGAAAATATCTTAATGCCTTTCCTGACCTTAGGTCTCTGGTTGGGACCCGGAAAGAAATAAGTATACACTAGAAATCAAATGAAATAATAATAATAATAATAAGAAGAAGAAGAAGAAGAAGAAGAAGAAGAAGAAGAAGGAGAAGAAGAAGAAGAAAATAACTGTCAAATTATAATACCTGCAAAACGAAGTAACAAAAATGTGGTCACTTAAAATTACGATGTCATAGGGGTCATTCCCTATGATGGAGAAGTATTCCGAAAATCACGTGAGAGATTTTGGATGTGTATAAGAGGCAGGTTTTGTTAAAAATAACAGACAAGTAGTGTTTGTTGTATCTTGAATGTATTTTTTCTTGAAGATAATACAAGAATAGTTCAACAAATATAAGAAAATAATTACATATTTGAAGGTAACACTCGAAAACAAAAATAATCACATCACATAAACACTCGAATTCAAAAATAATCACATCACATAACATCGTATCTTTCTATGTTCTGTATTCCTTCATTCATATTCCTATCGCTTATTACGTTTAAAAAAACGTCTCCCAAATATATATATATATATATATATAATATGGACTCTCCCGTCGGTTTCGACCTTTGAGGATCTGACAGCTTAATTAATTCAGTTATGAAATTTTGTGCGCTTAAAGCCCGCTAGTGATTTACAAAGGAGGCCACATATGGAGCAATAGTGAGGATTGTGAGATGAGATCGCTGTTAGATTGGCTAACCTTTTTGATCTTGCTCTCTCTTCTTGAAGATTATTCAGACAAGCAGATTGTTCACTAAAACACGTCTATCTCCATTCTACCCGCTCCAAAGTTAAGGGTGTTATGTGGTATATTGACAGCTGACAAGTTGCTCTTCAGCTTGTCTTTGTATCTTAGCCATGGGCGTCCTACATTCCCGTAGCCCTGATCTAAATATCATCTACCTTTACAAGAGCCAGATCATATTTACAAGGACAAAAATGGAGTACTGTTGTCATATTTGGGCGGGAACTACCCGACTCTCAAGAACATGTTTTCCAGATCACTACAATCTTAACCTGTTGAAGAATAGGGTTAATCGTTATCTTTCCAACCTATCCCTACAAACGTAATTCTCTACCTTGAGTGATTTTCGGGTTTGTACAATGTGAATCTTACTATATATCGATATATTTACCAAGATAAACACAAAAATATCTTAAAATACTAAGTTATTCAATAAAATCGCCATTGGTGTCAATAACGGTCTCCAGCCGACTTTGAAATCACCTGCATCTTTTCTGGACGGTCTCCTTGTTTAAGTTGGTGAATGCTGCCATAATCCTTGCCTTCAGTTCATTTTTGGTGTTAATAGGAGTTTTGTTGGTTTTTTGCTCAACTGCGCCCTACACAACGGTCGCAGAAATTGTCTGACAGCCATGATTGGGTTCTCCTGCTTTGTGTGGCATGGTCTAGAGTCCTGTTGCTAGGGTCTTCCAGTAGCCACCTTCTTGACCGCGGGCAGCACAACCTCCTCAAGGCACTTAATGTAGACTTCCATGCTGTGTCTTTGGCCCTCACCTACAAATTCGTGAGTTATTTTCATATTTGAACGATCAAAGTTTTACGAGCTGCCGTACCTTCGTAATCACCATTAGACTCATTCAACACTTTCCTGATCCTCTGCACTGTCATCAGATTGACATCCATACACTCTGAAATGTTCATATTGGAGCTTCCGGCGCGAATGAAAAGAGGTGACGTGGCCGCAGAAATTGACTGACACACGTGACTGGGTTCTCCTGATTGTCTGGCATGGGGCAAAGTCCTGTTGCCAGACATGGTGTCTTCCCGCAGACACCCTCTTGACGCTGTCCAACACTACCTCCTCAAGGACTTTACTCGTGGATGGTGCCGAACTCACTCTACTATACTGTGCAGTTGATATAATCAAAAAGAAACAACGCGCATGCGCGAAATTACAAATATTTAATGGCGTCAATTTACCCATCGCACCCTGTATGTGTGTCTGTGTGTGTGTTTCTAAGAAAGTTGGCATCACATATTGTTAATCATTTCCTGAAGGTCATTTTCCGCTCTTCACTTATCTCTTTATTTTGTCAAAAAGATCCCCTAAGAAACATCATTCATGTCACACAGTTTCTTCTTTTCAGAGGCTTGCGTGATTAGAAAACAAAACCATTTCGAATGCCAGACAATTCAGAAACTATTTTTGCCACGTTCCCTTTCTAAAATAATTGAAGAGCTTAAAAATGTTTCTTTTTTCTTAAACTGCCTTCGATAAAACATTTTGTCTTTTATCAAAATCATCATTTGATTGTAGTCCTTCTTTTTCTCCTTCTTTCTCTAATTTTCTTTTCTATGTTAATTTCTTTCTTTTTTTGTCTTTAATTTCTTTCTTTTTCTGTTTTTCTTTACTTTTTCTTTTACTTTTTTCTCTATAATTTCTCTCTTCGAAATTCTTTTTCTTTTTTTTTTACTACTTTTCGTTCTCTTTACTTATCTACCTTTTATTTCCTGCTTTTTTTATTATTAATCATGCATTTCAAATAGCAAAACTGTGAAATTTCTGTTGCATTTCGTTTCTTTCCGGATCCCAACCAGAGACCTGAGGGTACAAAAGGCATCAGGACATTTTCGCTGGACATTTTTGTAAAGGAATAAAATAAAAATGAACCAACCTAAGATTAGATGCATATTGACAAAGGATAAAAACCCTTCGTAAGATGTCAGCTGAAATCGCAAGAACAGGGTTTATTTTTATTTCCATAAGGCATGGAGTAACATGGACTATAAGGAGTTTATCAGAACCTTTTCCAATCAAAAACCAGGACCACAACATTTGGAATTATTGTTGTCTTCGTGTGTCCCAATTTTTAGATTTTTACTTCAAGATCCTATTGTCAGAAATAGCTTCATGACATTTTCTAAATATTACTTTGTTAAAAATCAAAACAAATAAATCAAACTAACATCACATACAGTTTACATAGATAAAGCTCTTCGTAATGAGTGAGCTCTACTTGTGAGTACAAATATTGTATTTCTTTAAGGCGTAGGCTACAAGAAATCCCTCCAAAGAGGCCATCGAACCCTTTTCCAATCAATCCGAGGGCTCCAAATACAACTGAAGTTATTGATGTCCTTATGTGCCACATTTTTGTGAATTCCATTTCTAGATCCTTGTATTTTTATAATTTTTAAGATTCTTCATGATTATTATTATTATTATTATTATTATTATTATTATTATTATTATTATTATTATTATTATTTTCTTTTTCTTCTTTTGCCTTGTATTCAGTACGAAACCATAATCCAAAACCTAAGGTAAGAGAAGATAAAAATATAGGAATTCCATTTGTAAAAACTCTTATGTTAACTGATACTTTATTTAGAGTATTTATTTCTGATCTATATTTTAAGAAGATGAGCAGTTCCACACTGGATTTTAAAATTCTTTTCTAAACAATATGCAAGGTACATTGTTAATGTTTATGTCTATACTTTTTATATCATATCCAAATCCTAATTATTATATTCATAGCAGTAGTTTTTTTAAAATTCCAATTTCAAGATCATTATATTTACTTATTTTCCACTGTACTTAAACAAATCTATTTTTATTTCATTCAAATCAAGACAACACAGCCACTAAGAAGCAAAGAGTTACTGAGTGAGAAAGAATAAAAGAAAAAAGAAAAAAATATTAAGGAGGGGGAACAATAAAAGAAGACGAATCAAGAAAAAAAATTTACGTTACATTTAAGTGGCTGGGAAGTAAGAAGCCGGAAATGAGTTACACAAGCGAGAAGTGCGAGAAAAGAAACTGTTAGCATAGAACTTACTGTTGCATCTAGCCAATGCAAACTTAAAATGTTGAGACCTTGTTGCGAATCTAGTACTGCGCTTCTCTTACATTTTTAGATGTCTGTCAATATGAATGGTCAAATGACTTCTATGTTTGACGGTGATGTTCATATCGTTTTTTAACAGGTAGCACACTGTAAAATTAGCATATCTTCAAATGATTATACTACCTAAACTTATCACGACGATCTTTGTGTTCATCGATGTCAAGATTGAACAACTATACCATTTCAAGTACAATTTGGAACAAATCACAATCATTTTGGAACTATGCAAGTTCATAAGGAAATAGCGAAGTGCAGAATGAGACGGAGCAAATTCAAAATGAAATAGGGAAGTTCAGAATGGGACGTGGCAAATTCCAAATGAAATAGTAAAGTTCAGAATGAGACGTATGAAATTCAAAATGAAATAGCCAAGTTCAGAATGGGACGTAGCAAATTCAAAATGAAATAGACAAATTCAGAATGGGACGTAGCAAATTCAAAATGAAATAGACAAATTCAGAATGGGACGTAGCAAATTCAAAATGAAATAGCCAAGTTCAGAATGGGACGTAGGAAATTCCAAATGAAAAAGTCAAGTTCAGAATGGGACGTGGCAAATTCCAAATGAAAAAGTCAAGTTCAGAATGAGAGGTAGCAAATTCGAAATGAAATATCCAAGTTCAGAATGGGATGTAGCAAATTCAAAATGAAATAGACAATTCAGAATGGGACGTATAAAATTAAAAATGAAATAGTCACGTACCTAATGAGACGTAGCAAATTCCAAATGAAATAGCCAAGTTCAGCATAAGACTTAGCAAATTCAAAATGAAATAGCAAAGTTCAGAATTGAAGGTAGCAAATTCAAAATGAAATATCAAAATTCTGAATGGGACGTAGAATATTCCAAATGAAATAATCATGATCAGAATGAGACGTAGCAAATTCAAAATGAAATAGCAATACTCAGAATTAAAGGTAGCAAATTGAAAATGAAATAGCCAAGTTCAGAATGGGACGTAGCAAATTGAAAATGAAATAGCCAAGTTCAGAATTGGACGTGGCAAATTCAAAATGAAATAGCCAAATTCAGAATAGGACGGAGCAAATTCAAAATGAAATAGCCAAATTCACAATGGGACGTAGCAAATTCAAAATGAAATAGCCAAGTTCAGAATGGGACTTGGCAAATTCAAAATGAAAAACCAAGTTCAGAATGAGACGTAGCAAATTTAAAATGAAATAGCCACGTTCAGAATGAGACGTAGCAAATTCAAAATGAACTAGCGAAGTTCAGAAAAGGACGTAGCAAACTCAAAATGAAATAGCCAAGTTCAGCATGGGACGTAGCAAATTCAAATTGAAAAAGCCAAGTTCAGAATGGGACGTAGCAAATACCAAATGCAATAAGCAAGTTTTATTTGTAACGAAGCAAATTCATATTGAAATAAGTTTGATTTGGGACTAAGCACATTCATTATTGAAACATGTTTCGAACTTATCTGCGCGTTTCAATAAACAAATATCATGGATTAAATATTCAACTGGGTGGTACATCAGATAGTAAAAAATAACAGCGCAGCCTTGCGTAGATTTTACTCTCAAGAGTAGATTTTACTTCGAAGAGTTTATTCTTGAACAGATAAATTTGTGTCAAAGTTAGTGTTTCGAGCACTTTTATTGGTAAGACAATCAGAGAGAAGAGAAGAAGAACGAAAGAGATGGATAGACTGTCTATAGCGTTAAGAAAGAGAGTTATTCAAAATGAAATGATTTCGGAGACAACAGAGTAAGTCTCAAAAGTGCTGAGTAAAAACTCCAAGGAAAAACTGAATGCATATATCAAGACAGAGTTTGATAAAAAGATAGATATAGTGAGAGATTTTAATTTTAACTTTTAAAAGTTGCATCCCAAAACATACACCTTTCATGAATTTTCTTGATTTATTGATTGCTCCAAGAAGATAAAAAATTTCAATAGTAAAGTTTAGTTGAACATTATTATTTTATCATGAAAATATTTAATTTTAAAGATTTTAAAAAAAAATAATTGCTCAGTCCCCAATTTGTCTAATCCATTTTGAACTTGCTAAATCCCTATCTTATACTTCGGGTTATAAAATCGCCTAGTCTAAATAGTACTTACCTCGGCCAGTATATACCTCCTTTTATTGTAAATCTCAACAGTTGGTTTTCCCAATCTTAATGTTATGTGATGACCCCAGTCAATAAACTCTAGTAATAATAGCTGATACGAAACCATTCAACACTAATCAAGTACCCGTGTTTCTAAAAAGGAATTGATCTTGTTCACTTAATACAGCTGTGGTGTAAAAGAAAACGGAGTAATCCACGGTATACAAACCTCGTCATGAAAAAAAAAAAATCAATTGTGGCCTGTAGGCTGCGCACACACGAAACAAGATGGTCAAACACAAAAACGACGTCTCTTCAATCATATTGACCCAAATCGATAGGCAAGCAGAAGTTTGGGCGTGGCGATAGAATCGAAATAGAATTGAGGGTTGTTGAAGGTTACACAAAATGTCTCTGCGGACGTGTGACATTGCGATTGTTTTGGCACCCACACACAAACATACGCACATACACACAAACAGGCATACACACGCGTGCGCACAAACATACACACGCACAAACACACTTACACGCACAGCCAAACGGAAACATACACACACGCATATGCACACTCATATTCACATGAACACTCGCACACGTGAAAACACGCACGCTTACACACACGCTTACACTCAAACACACAGACGCACGTACACACAGACGCGCGCACACGCACACAAGAAGTTGGAAGTTCTCAGACTGAGTGATGATAAATTCTGGTGTTTGGTCAGATTTTAGGAAACAGTTGGAATAAGAACTTTCCATCATCCAATTGTTTATATATATATATATATATATATATATATATATATATATATATATATATATATATGTGTGTGTGTGTGTGTGTGTGTGTATGTGTGTGTGTGATGGACCCTCCTATCGTGAACGATAAATGAGGGTTAGCAGTGGATGATGCCCTTCGTTTCACATCAATGCCTGCTAGCAGGGCGGGGGGCATTGTGAAGAAAATCAGTTAAAAGAAAGTCATATTTCTTTTGCGCTTTCTTAAGTGTGATACTGGTCCAGCCTTGCTGTAGGCGACAAAGCCACATTGACAGATGGAGTTTGTTGAAGCAGAATTTTGATGGAGTCTCTGCTTCAGAGCTTGACGAAGCTGATCACGGTGTTTCAGTCAACTGTCTTCAAAACCCTTTAACTTAATAAAACACGTCTTATGCCACGCCTTTTGGTTTGATGCTTGGGCTTCCAAGGTTTTCAGATCAAATTGTCTTTTTTTTTTCTTTACCGTAAGAGTGGACGTCCAACTGAACGCTTGGAGTTTAGTAGTTGTCCATACAGCACCCTTTTTTAGGGAGCCTGTGCTCATTCATTCTCACAGCATGACCATCCCACCTAAGTTGTATCTTTACTAGAATGGTTGCAAGAACGCAGCCCTGCTTTTTTTTTTAAATCCAGTGCCGAGGAAAAGATAGCGATGGGGACAGATGGAGGATACCACTGACACTCTCTGGCTTGAACTTCACACATGGGTGGTGAGAGATAAGTGGCTGTTGAGCAGCACAAAATCGGACATTGCTGCACGTCGTGTCCACCTCTCATGAACAAAGCAACCCTATTTAGGGATAGCATTGCTTTCCTCTTATGAGGAAGGGTCAATAAGAGGTGACCTAAAAATAGCATGTCCGAACATGGCTCTATCATAAGGTGCGTATGTCAAAATTGCACACCCAAAATTTCAGGGAATCAGAACTAAATGAAACAAAAATGTTCATAGCATCTTGGAATGTAAAGGAGCCCTGAGGATAGTAAGAAAAACCTTGAACACAGAACAGAAATTATTGCATGAATATTCAAATAGAACAACATCAGAATTTCTGAAACCAGACTTCTAGACAGAGGACAACTCAAAAGAAGTAGATGTCTACACCTTCTGGCTAGGACGACCTGAATCTGCCAAAAGAGAATATGGCGTAGAATTTGCTGTCAGACACGATATTGTATCATGACTTGAATCCCTTTCATTTGGTATTTCTGACAGGTTAATGTCTCTTCGCTTACCTATCGGTGGGAATTAAGCATGCCACTTTACTTAGTTGTTTCCTACCATGGACTCTCTACTGAGGAGGTAAAAAGAATCCTTTTACTGCAACTTTCGTGAAAATTTAAAGAGGGCATCATTTCGTGACAATATTTATGTCATGGGGGACTTCGATTTTTGTGTTGGATGTGAAACACTAACCTGGGGTAAATTTGTTGGAATGAATGGCGTCGGGAAGTCAAATTCTGGCGGGCTACTGTCTCTTTGCAGTGAATTCGATCTTGCAATCACCAACATAATTTTCCAACAACCAACAAGCTTCAAGACAACATGGCAACATCCTAGATCAGGGTACGGCCATCTCATCGACTACATCATCGTTCGTGGTCTTGATCGCCACGACATAAACCTGATGATCGGTCAACGTTGGTCAGATCACAAAATTGTTTGCTCACATACAGCAATGCATCTGAGGAAGCCTGCTAAAAACAAACAATCAAAACCACCCAAGAAGTTAGACATAACAAAGCTGAAAGATAGAGAAATATTGGATTCTTTTTCCAACTTTGTGTGACTCAAAACTTCCATCTCTTGATGTAGGTAATGTAGTTGAATCGGCATGATCTGCCTTACGAAACATACCGTACAATTCGACAAAAGAATCTCTAGGGTATGTGGTGGAGACATACCTCACCGAAGCAAGAGAAGGCGAATTGTCTGTACATGCACTTGTAGACATCATAGACCTGCGAGGCGAATTTCGGCAAATCAGTATTGAAGTGACGCAGTGCATGCGTTACCGGCGAGATGCTCGGATCAATTTCTTAGTGCTGTTACAAAACTGATTAAGAAAGACGCCATAGTGTTGGTTATTTCTTTTATTTTCACAAATACTTTCAATCTCATCCAATATATATATATTTCGGTCAGGTGTTTTTTAGCATCGCATTATGCATTTGTGGATTTCATTATTTAAATGTTGGATTTCATATTTAATTTTTGTTCTTTGTCGTAAAACAACTTTTTTTTCTGAATGTTGTAGTGTTAATTTCTTTGTTGGCTACCAGGTCATGTAATTTAATAATTATGTATTTGGGCACCCACCCCTCTTTTAATACTTAGGTTAATATGGTATTGTGCTTGATTATACTCATTATATCAGCCAACATGGAAAATAACACTGCAACATTCAGAAGAAACCATTTTGTTTTTTAAGGACAAATAACAGCTACAAAAGAAATCCCAAAACATAATCAAAATCAATCGATATCAAAAAAACCTTAACCGAATATAATGAAGCACAATACCATATCAACCTAAGTATTAAAGAAGGTATTGCTGCCCAAATACACAATTATATATATATATATATATAAAACCAGGGGACCAGGGGAATTCAGAGCAGCATGGATCCATCCAGCTCTTATCTCAAATAACAACTTAAAAGAGACTGTTTGACTAAAACAAGGAATGTTAAAAAATTCATGTTAAAAAGATAAAAAACAAAACAAATGAAAACTACAGACAAAAGTTTATTTTCTCTATAAAGACATTCATTTCTGTAGTTTACTGCTACCAGCAAGCAAAAGTCATAAGTGGCGACACAGAGCCGTTAGACAAAGAATTGGTCAGTATAAGTAGTACCCTACAACATAACAACTATCCTGGGTACATGGCAGCAGCCCACAAGAATTGGGATAGGCGGGTACAAGAGGAAGATGAAGCGGGCAACAACACTCAGAGAGTCTGTCTGCCTTATGTTAAAGGGTTATCAGAGAAAATACATAGGATCTGCGGTCCATATAACATCAGGACAACATTCAAAAGCTTGACGACTCTTCGCGGATATCTCTCCCGAGTAACAGTCCCATAGAGGAGAACATGACTAAAGACTGTGTGTACGCTATCCCGTGCAGCTTCGGAAAGGAATATAAAGGAGAGATAGGCCGCCCCCTCAAGGTAAGGCTTCAAGAACACCAGAAGGCCTAACTCGAGGGGAAGTAGAAAAATCAGGCGTGGCTGACCACATATGGAAAGAGAAGGGAGATCACTGCTCTCTGTGGGATCATGTTGAGATCATAGGCAGGGAACACGATTGGAAAATTCGTAAACTTAAGGAATCAGCACATATGCTAGGCCACAAAAATCTCCTGAGGCGACCAAGCATAGAAATAAATACAATATGGGACCAGTAATAAGGAGTGTCAGAGAAAAGCAATGATAACAACAAATTTTCAATATGAGCTCTGGTAAAAACCTGAATGATAACAGCAAAATTGCAATATGAGCACTGGTAAAAAAAGGGTTGGTGAAGACATTAGGTTTATAATACCCAGAAATTCATACCCAGATGTCCTCAAGGATACATGGCACAGTGGATAAAGGTGTTGGTTAGATCTAGTAACAAGACAAAGAGTGTGAGTTCAATACCCGGTTAAGGCAGTGGAGAACGTTCAGAGGGAAAGCTGACGTCCATCAAACATGACACGTGGAACTATAACAGTCTACACCATAGAGCGAAATAAAGGGTTCCGTTCAACCACTTGAAGGCTACTTGAAGAAGGCCGAAGCGTACACTGCTGATGATGACGAAATGGCCGTCTAGTGCTTTCTGCATTCTCTTGAGGATTCTTCTAGACTCGATGAATTACAAACTTTTTCTGTAGTTTTCATTTGTTTTTCATCGTTAATATTGGTCAAAAACCTCTTTCAAGTTTTTTAAGGAGAGCCTGGGAGATTGAAGAATCTCACATTTTACCTTATTAGTCATTCTGACAACTTCATTGGTTGCTGGGAAGCTGATGTGTGTATTATGCGTATGTTATCTTTTTTTGTGGGGGTGATGTGTGTATGTGCATATATTTGTGTGAGTATGTATATGTTGGAGACCTCAACAACTCTGCAAGCATCTCTGTATATTGTGGTTAATAAATATGGGTAGATGGTTGATCTGTGGGATTATATATTAATTCTATCTGTACTGTTTAGTCTGTTCTTATGTCCATCCGGACAAAATGTTTTGAGGCGCAAAATTCATTTGTCCTTATGTTCTGGTATTTTCGTAAGTTTATCTTTTGTGTATATTTGTATCTTTTCAAAAATAGTGAATTTTCCATGGCTATTAAAACATTTTTCTAGGCGGAAATGTTGTTCTACAGGTAATAATCTTCTCTTGGGGAGCCGACTTAATCCGATTAAGATAATTAATAATTCTGTAGTGAAATGGTCATTCAGATTTTTCCACATATTGTTTCTGGCATAGTGATCATTCTAATAATTATATTATGATTTCTACAGTTAAAATATATATATACATACACAAGTGGCGTGAAAAGTTCCCATGGAGGAGAGGCATGGTGGAGTAATGGATAGCGGCTTGGATTGAGGAATTGGAGAGCCGAGTTCGAGTTCCAGTGCTAATACCCTTGGGAAAGGTATGAATCCTTTTCCTCTCCCTCCAGCTATTTACCCACAGCTGGAGAGAGATGAAGAGTCTAAAGGTTCTATAGTCTTGGATGGCAACTGGTTTACCGCATAAAGAAATGGCAACCTCCTGCAGGAAAACATCTGCTTCGTCAGTTATGTATCGAAACATACATGATAACCTAACCGTGTATCACGCATGGTACATAAATGATTGTGAATGGTTTGGAGCAAGAATTTTCAGCCTCGTCTGGTGCGTGTCCACCTGACTGAATCACCCTCATTAACTGATGTCCTTCTCAGACCACTTCTTCTCAAGGACAACTACTTTGTGAAACAGGATTCCAGGACACTGCAATCTTAATCTAGTTTAATGTCGATCATTATCTGTCATATACTCGTAATCCTTACTTCTTACTTATTCTCATATTCATATCACACATCTCATTCAGTAACCTTCTACCTTGAGTGGCTCTTGTGACTTGTATTGGGTGAAATTAAGTAAAAGGAAAAATCACTTTCAGAGATTTTAAGAAACTTTGATGCAAATCACATCATTGTGGAATATTATATGCGCTGTTCAAAAGAGATTCAATAACAGTACTCGAGGACAATTCAGTTATACGCATGTCCGAGGATGGTCTCATCTGATCGAATTGAACGTCTCGAAATTATTGATTATCATTGTATATAATCCCGATTCACGCCTCAAGGGTATCTGGAATTTACTCATTTTAAATATATTATACACACTTTAAAATACCGTAGTCTGTAATGGAAGACATTCCATTCAATATGGACTGTTTCTTCTCTTTAACGATAGCTTCGAGTATTTTCAGTTTTTTTTTTGGGGGGGGGGGGGTTAACCGTGTTGGTATTATGAATAATATTTTAAGATGTTAATAGTTGTATATTGATTGTTTGTAATCGATAGATTCACAAATTGCGCTAAGATTCGCTAACGACAAATACGAAAAAGTGTGTTGATTAAGCAAAAATGTAACCATTTAATGTTTATTATTATTATTATTATTATTATTATTGGCATTGGAAAAGTAATATCCAATACTAATAATTATACGCAACATATTTTTAAACTTCTTTTTTGTTGCCACGGAGAATTTTTGGGATCTGGAGACATTGATAATAAGTGGGTTAGATATTTTATATTCTTTGTAGTAAATGATAAAATGAGGTTTTTAATGCAATTATTAAGTGATTTCATCGGCGAACTTTGGTAACTCGACCGCACAAATTTGAAAGTACTACTAGTCTGGCATTTAGGTCACATTTCACTGTTGAAACAACTAGATATAATCGTGAATTCTATTCTAATAATTTATTTTCTCGTGGTTCGCACCTGTGGAACGCTTTTCCGGTTAATTGCTGCCTTGCCAACTACGATCTTGAAAAAATTTTAACCCTCCAGGTCCGTATCTCGGTAGTGGAAGCGCACTGCTGATGAGTCCCAAATAGGACGAACGGCCGTCTAGCACTTTCTGCATTCTGCTGAGGATTCTTCTAAAATGGGTGAATTACTACACACACACACATATATATATATATATATGTGAAAAGCCAGTTACCATCTTCTGTATTCTTGAATCTTGTTTTTTATTGTACTTTCTTAGCAAAGTCTTCTCGTTCTCTTTTAAACACTGCGACCTCTTGCGTCTTAGGGGTATTAACGTATTGCGGGGAGGGGTGAAATGATAAAAATAGCTTTTTCATCTTACTACGGGGGTGGAAATTAATAGTTTATATTTTTGCTTATATCAGGATGTTTTTGCGTTAATTAAAAATATTATATGAGTATAATTTTATTTCCTCATCGTATAGGAAGGTATAGTTGATAAATACTTATATTGAAATACCTGATATTGAAAGGTCTGATAATATATGGTCTGATATTGAAATGTGTGATATTGAAAGAACTGATACTGAAAGGGCTGATATCAAAATTGACAGAGAAATACGAACATACTGCGATAGACAGATAACAACAAGAAAACAATATGATTATTGAATTCGATCGCTTTATTATTCCGAGCCGGGTGTTTACATACAAATAGACATTGGAAGCGATCTCAAGGCCCCGGGAACGAACTGACGTCGATTGTCGGGTGGGCGGCGGATGATATTTGGTTGAGAAAACCTTTATGAGTTTCTAGTGATCCAGGCATTGAAGTGGGAAACTCTGGCAAAGACTGAGAGTCCCTCAGTGCATGTCCAACCATAGGAGACAATACCTGCCAAGACAAGTTTCGAGTCACTGGCACGGTAGCACATCAGAGGTCCACCAGAATCACCCTGCAAAAACAAAAAAATATATATATATATATATATATATATATATATATATATATATATATATATAGAGAGAGAGAGAGAGAAAGAGAGATAGATAAATTTATAAACATACGCACACATGAACAAACACACACACACATATATATATAGCAATAATATTAGTGATCAATATATATATATATATATATATATATATATATATATATATATATATATATATATATATATATATATGTCTGTGTGTGTGCGTGCGTGCGTGCGTTTAAATACATAAATTCCCAAGAGGATAGAATCCAGGTAGAATCCAGGTAGAACTCAATGTCTAGTCAGAGTAAGAAGGCTCAAACACTAATATTCCATTATTATATCCATATTAGTGTTTAAGCCTTTTATATTATATAATATTTCAAAAGTGCCTTTACTCCTCCGTTACTTAGATTACAGTTTTATTTGTTCAAGCCTTTCATATGATGCACACGGATACATTGTCCATGACGTAATCGTTTTGCGTCAACATTTGGTCTTGAAATAAGCTTTATCGTCTCCGTCTTTGTTGTTCTGTTACTAATGTTTTTTCACCGAGAAATATTTCCATTTTATTGCTACATTTAACACATAAAAACTTTAACTTGAAAAGATATTAAGCAAAAATCGATTTAAGTAATACCAAGAGTAATCGATGAATCATAGATACAATTGAACGTCTAAAAATATGAAGAAAGCGGAATAATGACGACGGTTAATTGACTTCGATTTTAGTTGTGAATTCATTATCTGTGCTTTATTAAAATTCAATACATTGTTTCAAGACTTTTGAGTCATTGGATCGCTAAAACTTTCTAAAAATTGCCGTCATTTTTATGGTACCGGTTTAGTAATATATATATATATATATATATATATATATATATATATATATATATATATATATATATATATATATATATATATATATATATATATATATATATATATATATATATATATATATATATATACATACACATCTCTCTCTCTCTCTCTCTCGCTCTATATATATATATATATATATATATATATATATATACTGTATTACTCCTGCCGTAAAAATGATGGAATATTTTGTTAAGTCCTTAAAAATATTTAAAGTGTATCACATGTGGTTCTTTAAATCTGTTTTAACACATTATTATCGCTCTATTATACATTTTCCTTCCTGCCTTCGAAAAGATCTTGGAATATTCCGCTATTGTCATAACAAAGATACTGCCACCTGGCATCGCCAGTACAAAGAAGTTAACTGTAACACACCAAAATGTTGCGGCTATTACAAATAAAAAAAATCACCACAAATATGCTTGGTATATTATATATAAAGATCGTTTTAAAAACAGAATTGATTTAGTTTGATAACAAAAAAAAATGCTCAAGTCTAGACTTTTGACAATGTTATTATAAGCTTTCAACAAAACACTCAAAATCCTGATGGATTTTCAAAGTAGCCGATATGAGATTAGCAAATGGAATATTTCTTGAAAAGAATTTTGTCGTTCACGAAGTTCTTGAAAATTGATAAGACTTCGCATTTTCCAAAAAGTCTATAAATTCGTATAGAAAACACTATTAAAGATTAAATGCGTTTCCATTTTCTGTATTAAGTAATTTAATGAAATGCTTTTAATTCTATTATCTGGATAATTACAAAAATAGAAAAGGAACAAAAAAGAAAAACAGAAAAATAACAATAAAAAGGCAAAGAAAAACTAAATGTAAAAAGAAAAAAAAGAACAGAAAAAAAGAAAACGTTCAGGAAAAAATAAAAGAAAGAAAAGACAAAGTAGGAAAGTGAAAAAGAGAAAGAAGAAAAAGAGGAAAAGTAAAAAGGGAAACGAATAAAACAAAAAAGAAGATAATGAAAGTGAAAATGAAAAGAAAACCGAAAAAATGAAACAGGAAAACAAAAGCAGGAAAAAGAAAAAGGAAACGAAAAGAAAAGAAAAACAAAGAAAAAGAGAAAAAAATCAAAATTAGAGGAAAAAGAAGGTAAAAAAAAGAAAAAACGAAAAATGGAAAAGAAAAGAGAAAAAGAAGAGAATGAAAAGAAAGTGAAAAATTAAAAGAGCAAACTTGAAAGAAAAGCTAAAAAGAGAAAGAGGTAAGAGAAAAGCGAAAAAGAAAAGAAAAATGGCAAAAAAAGACAAAAGAAAATGAAAACAAAAGAAATGTCAAGTTTTTTTTCTAATAACAATGTAAACAACATCAAGAATGACACAATTAACTTGGAATAGAGCTAGAAAAGCTGTATATTAAAACAAACGGCCTATATACCTTGAAAAACAGCATTCGATATTCTCTATATTGTTTAGATTCAAAAACTAACCACGAGAACCGATAGAGAATGCACAACTACCTTACCGAAATGCTAAAGTTTTGCAGATGTTTAAATATGATTTCTATAGTGTTTCAGTTGGAAATTGTGAAGATGTACCAATTTCTTTCAGTAGCCAGCACAATCCATACGAAAAAAAAGAAAAACTAAAGAGTGAAAGGAAAGAAAAAGGAGAAATAAACAAATGAGAGAGAAGACAAAGAAAAAAAATTAAAAAAAAGGAAAGGCAATATAAAAAAAGAGAAATAGAAAGCAAAAGAAAAAAAACGAGAACAAAGGAGAAGGAAAAAAAGAAAGAGAAAATAAATAAAAAAGAAAGACAAATAAAAAGAAAAGGTAGATGATGGAAAGAAAGAGAAAAAAGTAAAAAATGAAGTGAAAAAAGAGAGAATGCAAAGGAGAAAAATTGAGAAGGTAAAGTAAAGAACCAAGTATAAGGAAGAAGAAAAAGGAAAGAAAAAGAAAAAAGAAAGAAAAGAAAAAAAAAGAAATAATGAAATAATAGAAATCTAAGAAAAGAGAAAAAGGAATAAAAAGATAAAGAATCAAGAAAACGAAGTGAAAAAGGAGAACGTAAAGAAAAAAAAGAAGGAAAACGAGACAAAAGAAGGAAATAAGAATAGAAAGAAGATAAAAGAAAAATAGGAAATAAGAAAAATGTGAGAAAAGCGAAGAAAAAGAAAAAAGAAAAGAAAGAAGAAATTAAAGGAAGAAAAATATAAAAAAGAAAAGAAAAAAGAAATTAAAGGAAGAAAAATTTAAAAAAGAAATGAAAGAAGAAATTAAAGGAAGAAAAATATAAAAAAGAAAAGAAAGAAAGATAAAAAAAGAGAAACAAGCAAAAAGAGAAGAGAGTAAAATTTTTAAAAAAGAAGAAAAAAAACAAAGAAAAATGTAAAAATAAAGGAAAAAAGAGTAAAGGGAACAAACAGATGTAAAATAAAATGAATTAGTAACATGACCAACCTGACAAGTGGTTTTACCATTTGTGGTTAACTGTCCGGCACAAATATGCTGTTTCTGAAGTCCACCTGCGTATTCGGAACATTGTTTCTCAGTAAGGACTGGAACTGTGGCGCGAAGGAGTTCCACAGAGGAAGACATTTTCTCTGTTTTCGAAAAAAACAAACAAAAAAAAAAAAAAACCTTATTTGTAGAACGTGCATAACAACAGAACAGACAGTGACGGACGGTCCAGAGCGTCAGCTTACTCGCCGGCAAGTGTGGGACCCTGGTAAAGTGGGACCCCTATATCAAATAAAAATGCAATAATGAAAGAAACACAATCAATAAATTTAGTAAAAAAAAAAGAATTAAAAGAGAATTAAATAGAGAGAACAGGACCCAAATAAGCAATACATGAAACGGAAGGAAACATGGAATAAGATGTAGAAAAAGGAGACCCAGTATAATTAAGAAACTTGAATATCTTCAGCACGAGTGTGAGATTTTAAAGATAAAATTACATTTCGTGATTTGAGATGGTCGGCAACTTCAAATGATAACAAACCGTAGTTTTAGTTCAGCCTTTATATCAGTTTGGGGTCCTTACAGTCAAGAAGGGGACCGTGAATCTCTGAAGGGCCCTTAAAAATTATAATTAATTAAATAAATAAATCTTCAACTTCTTTCCTGAGTTTTGTATTCTAACTTAATAAAATATAACTGTTCTTAAAAAGAGCAATACTAAATAAAAATGCAATAAACAAGTAATCACTCATGAAGGAATGAAGCAATGTTAAACGGATGTGGGAATGAATGCAGGCGGTAGGGGGGGTCGGAATAGTTCACCCGATTTGGGCATAGCTGAAAAATCCACGTTTTCAGCAAGAGAGTGTGAATTTTAAAGGTGAAGTTACAGTACGTGATTTCAGAGTATCAGCAACTTGAAAAGCTATCACTCATCGAGTTATGAGGTTTCCGAAAAGTATTTTTAGACCCAGCCTGCCACTGATAACAAAGATTTGTTCAGTATTTTCGTCGGGTTATTTCAACGAAATCCTAATACAAGATGACAATCCCATATCTGAACATCTGAAAACCGAACACCGAATAATCTTAATACTACTTGACTAACTACTTGACTAACGCCACTTAGGTATCACGTGGCAACATGTACCATGATCGGGCCGACTCCGCTCATCACTCCCCCAGCCTGGCTGAGCGACCTGAGCCCGCCAAACGTCAGTTGTTGTCAACCACTCGTATTGGGTAGACGTGAGAGTGTCGTTCGCTGATTTTTTTTCTTTTCGTAATATTTCTGAGTTCATACAGTAAAAATGTTAAAAAGAACTACAGACACCCTTGTGCGTTACAGTAAGAAAAAGGAAACCATCTTCCGTTATATTCCCTGGTCTGGCCAAAGCTTACCTTCATGATAAGAACAAGCCATGCCACTTACATAGTAGCAACCCCACCCCCCGCATTTCCTCCATATTCGATCGGTGAGAAGAAATTTTTCACTCGAGCAGCTTCTTACCGCAAACCACTGCCTTGTTGAATCGACTCCCAACAAGATGTTTCCCCAATCACTACAATCTTGTTCAAGGTTAGGTTTAATCGTTATCTCCCTCACCTATGCACACAAACGGCCTCCCAACATAACCCTCTACCGCTAGTGGCCCCCGGGCCTTTTAAATGGCGACTCTCACTCTAAAAAAAAACAAAAAACATAAAAAGTTGATTTTTTGCAGAAGATTGATCGTGATGTTCCTGTGTGCCGTCTGACTGAGAAATATGGCGTCCGAACAACGACTGTGTATGATTTAATGAAACAGAAAAACAATTTACTTAAATTTTGTCTATATTTCTGAGATGATGTATTATGTACATTATTTACATTATTCGGACTATTGTCCTCATCTTTGTCGCCATATTTATTACCTTTCGGGCGTTGTATGCTCCGGCCTTCTTCAGATGGTTGGAATGTCGAACTGAACCCTTTATTTCGCTCACTGGGGTAGACTGTTCTAGTTCCACGTGCCATGTTTAATCTCCTGTTAATTTCCCTCTGAAAGTTCTGCATTGCCGGGTATTGAACTCACACTCTTTGGGTTCTGGGACTAGATCTAACTAACGCCTTTATCCACTGTGCCATGTGTCCTTGATTTTATAGTGAAAGTGATGACTATAAGCTATTGAACAATAGGAAAACACTGCATACGGCAAAATAAACTACAATATTTACTGACTGTAATTTTTCTTTACCCCCAATCTTTGGAAACTATCTTACGCTATTGCCGATTAAGTGAGAGTGTTGGGCGACAGAGGGGCAGGCGTGGTACATATATTTTAGTGGACGACCGAGAGACACAAGAGCGCAATATATATTTTTAGTTTATCGTCTGATGCTAAGTTATATAAGTCATTTTTTGTCTGAAATAAATAAAATTTATTCATTACTTAATTACGTCTTAATTATCAATCTGTTTCATTTATCTGTGACACTATTTAGCGGTTGCGTGAAAATTAAAAGTGAGAAATAATTAAGGGGAGAAGAAGCTATCACGAAAGACATACTGAGCGGTGTTATTTTTTTAACAAGAGAAAAGTGGTAAAGATTTTATTTTCATTTGCGAAGAAAAGTATTTTTTTCGCAGAAGATAGGAAATTCGTAAGATCTCGGATCTGTCGGAATTAATTTATGCTACGACGCGGCGAATAAAAGATAGCAATCTGCCCATGGCAATAATGAAAATTTCAAATTGGTCAAGTGGCCTACAAAGAAGAATGCTAAAAGATAATGGATGCGACCCCCCCCCCAAAAAAAAGATCAGTTTGGACTACCCCCAAAGAAAAAAAAGCAAGGGGAAAGAGAAAAAGGGAAAGAATAAACCATTAACTATCTTTCGGAGATATCATTTGGTTTTAGGAAAAGACACCTGTTTTATGTCCAGACCTGGACATGATAAAAGTTTGTTACCGGGACAGATAATTGGCGACAGGGTGCGAAGACGTTCGGTTGACCACCCATTTAACGCCTGGCGAAAATCTCGTTGACGAATTCCAGATGGCATTCAGTTAAGATAGAAATTAAGGACCACACTACGAGTCATGGGAGGCTCTGGTAAAGGAAAAGAAAGAAAAGAAAAAAGGAAGATAATTTTTTTTTCTTTGAGCGATAATTGTAAACTGAGGCCTGTTGACGCCCCCTGAGGAGATTGGTGTGAGATACCAATATGAGAAAGGAAGAAATTGGGAGGACGATTCCCTTAAGAACCCCTCTAAAGCAGAAAGTAATGGACTTCCAAAAATGCAAAGTGATAAATTTTCCTGTCCGAAAACAAAGAAAATCCTTATTGTGGATTTGGAATTATCGAGGAACCCAAACCACGACAGGCCCCCACCCGGTTTTGGTCGGCGTCCATATAAACAGAGTCGCAGCGAGTAGACGGCAGTTAGAGTTGGAGAGTTGGAAGTTCCGAGAAGACAGCAGACGCGGACAGACGCAGACAGAGATGAGCTGTGAGCTCGCAAACCAGCCTCGCAGGAAGCTGACTGAAAGATATCCACGCATTTCGAATTAGACTTCTAACCAAGAACAATTTATTTTTGAAGAACGACTTAGACTCACACCACCAAAACAAATTTTACGAATATCGCCTGAAGACACCAAAAACCAGTTATTGAAAAACAACTTAAGATATTAAGACTCGCCTAACAAACGCAAAATGTCACGTATCCATAGACGCGGTTTGGGAGAAAGACGCAGTCCTGTATTCAGAAACCAGATATAAAAATATTTGTTATTCTTTTAACACATTTGAATCTTTCGAGTTATTACTTTATTTTCTTTTACATATAATTGTGCGATGTCATCTTTGCTCAAATTCGGCTTGCATTACGGCCCGGCGACTGATTGATTTCGTCTACCTAAGATCAAATCACAACGTGGGTAGGTTAGACTAGAAATCAAAGCAGTTACTTCGGTAACCAGACGTTGGAGGCGAGCTGGGAACGACAAAGCTGATACCGAATCTAACCAGATTCCCATCCGAATCAGCCAAGGGTTAGAACGTCACATTTAGCGCCGCGACCAATACCAAGTCACATTGGTTGTCACAGGATAGCACGGGGACAGAGAGGCCGGGGTGACGTCACAACTCTATAAATAAACTGCTGTCGCTTCCCTCTGTCTTTTCTACAAATAATTTCACGGTAATTGCTTCGACGAGCTACTTTCGCTGGTTCTCAAACTGCATGAATTTAAACGTGTTACTGTTTTGTAGTCCCACCCTTTCACTGTTGAAACGGTTAAATGTAGCTGTCTCTTCTACTCCAATAGATTCATGTCTCGCACTTACCGTCTGTGGGACTACTTTCCTATCACTTACTTCCCTGATAGCTATAATCTTCAAATATCCTATGATAAGTGAAAGATAGTAGCGTCATTTTCAAGGCATTCAAATTCACAAGCTATTCTTTGCCCCAGTTAACAACTGATTGGAGATCACTTTTGAGATTGGACGCCCGTTTTATTTTATCAATTCTGTCAGACTTAAAACAGGAATAAATGCAGCTTGACAGTTCCATATTTGAACATCTGAAAACCAAAAACCTCTGAAAACCAAATATTTTTAATATGGAGTTTGGCATGCAAAAAGTTTACCTTCTTGACTCACACCATTTATGTATGACGGAGTAAAAGGTGTCATGATTTGCCCAAGTCCTCTCACCACTGCCCCCGCTTGGCTGAGCGACCAGAGCCCAGCAAATTTCAGTTGTCAAGCTCTCATATTCCAGTAGATGTGGGTGTGCTGTTCACTGATTTTTTTTGATTTTTTTTTTTTTTTGTGACTTTATACAGTGAAACTGTCAAAAAGAACAGCAGATATTTTTAAGTTATGCAACGTATTTTTTGGCTGAGATAAATAAAATTTATTCATTACTTATGGTCTTAATTATCCTCCTATTTCATTTATCAGTTTATTACTCTATAAATAAACTGTAATAATATCTACAGTCTTTTTTTTTTATCTCTCGTGGTGTGAGTATTCATACGTCTTTGCTGAAATATTGTTTGAATTTCTGAAAACCGAAAAAATCGGAAAACTGAAACATAACTGACCCCAAGGGTTTTCGATATCGGATGGTGTACGGATGGTGTATCTGTATAACTAAAGTGTATAGAACAGGACGTGCCGACTAAGTACAAAGCTCCGTTTTGAATAGCGTGAGACTAGAATCTTTCATCTTTGATATTACATTTTATTCAACAACTGATTCTCGGTTATTTTGTGTCTGTGACCCCGTAAAACCTTCAACCGAATGTCATTTGTATTTTCTCCGTCTGTAATGTCCGAGAGACTACCCAACTCCTCTAGTGCTGTTGTTATGCTCTGTCATGAAGCTCCTTTCCACGCTCTTAAAACTGGATGCAGCTGTGAGGTTACGTACATCTACATTCGGCAGTCGTGGGACCTTAGATTAGCACCTCACCTGGCTTCGTTTGATCTGGTTTTAAATTGTGTGCAAAGCCAACTGCAGGATAATGCTACATAGCTTTGCAAATCCAAAGGAATCATTTGCTTCTATATGAATTGCAATTAAATTGCAATAACTTAAAAGCTAATTAAATTGCACATTTTATATTTAATCCAACGAATTCTGGCCTCTGTCAAGTTTGACAATGTCAGTAACAACTTTTATGTTTACCATGGCAGCAAACATTGTGCTACCGACTGAAATTAATTTTCAGTTAAATCGCATTTAAAAAAATGATTAGATAATAATTATTTAATCAAGTTAATCGGTTATGTGCAGGAAGTCAGCTAGGAAAGTGGTAATTGGCAGAACGAGTTCAGATTTCAGTCTCGCCTATTCGATTCACTTTTGCACTGATGTCTTTTTTCTCCCTCGCCGAGCTATAGTAGTGTAAACTATGTTCTCAATATTTGTGTGGTAACATACAAATCTAGAAGTAACGTCTGGTTCACACAGCACCCTGGTCATTTGAACAAGAGTATCGGTTTTTACTTTGTTTCCTGTTTAGGATTGGGTTTCCGATTCCTTCTAAATTCTACTTCAACTCTATTCTATTCTTCAACTTCTAACTTCTCGATCCAAACTCTGAAATTTTGACTATTTAGTTCTTTATATTCCACAGGACAAAATAAATTCACTTATCGTCTTGTTCATGTTCCTTCTCGGTCTTTTGAACATCTGTTAAGATTTATCCTTTTATTTTAAAATTAGGATTTGGTTTCCGGTTCCAGTTAAATTCTGCTTCAATTCTGTACTTTAAACGCCCCTATCCAAACTCTGAAATTTATGCTATTTTATATATATATATATATATATATATATATATATATATATAATTATTTATTTAAAAATATGATTCCAACACGCTACATATATATATATATATATATATATATATATATATATATATAAACAATTTGTGTATGTAGGCACAAAATTCTCTTTATGACATGTTTGATTGAATAAATTACAGACATAATGACCGTGGATTTTGTTAAAAATTAGCGATAAAAAATTACGGTAATGGATTACAATGCACAATTTTGTATAAATACTTATATTAATGAACAACATATAGATGTGTATTGCTTGCACCCCTGAAGATGATCTTGGAAGAAGATCGAAAGTACTTGGGAAATGAAAATAAAATAAATTTAAACAGCTACATCACATTTCTCTCATCCTTTCATATCAATACACGGAAGGTTATTCGTGAGTATGAACGGATTTTGTTAAAAATTAGCAGACATAATGTCTGTAATTTATTCAATCAGAAATACATATATATATATATATATATATATATATATATATATATATATATATATATATATATAAACTTAGTCATTTGATAGCTATATATCTGTCTGTGGATATCCCTCGAGGTCGAGGATGATGGTCTTTTTCTGTTTGCCTCAGCCAGTTATGATTGTGGATTCTGATTTGGCTAATGAAACCGATTTTTGCTTGAAAGGTCCTTCGACATTGAGTACATGTTGTTCCGGGCGGTAGATAAGGCCTTGGTTGTCGTTTTTCTTTTCAACCTCTAGATTGACTGATCGTTTGGATTCGAAGATTTTTGTTCAATATCTGACAGTAGAAACTCCAAAGATTTCTCTCCAATGCACTGGATTCCCAGCCGTTGATATCAATGTTACATACCTTCATATTTTGTTTTAGAACGTCCTTGATCTATCTATCTATCTATCTATCTATCTATCTATCTATCTATCTATCTAGTCATGTTATGTATATATGTATCTATTTTTTTTCTCTCTCTCTCACTCTATCTATCTATCTATCTAGTCATATTGTTATGTATTCATGTATGCATCTATCTATCTATCTATCTTTTCATGACTAGGTTACGGCTTCTTTATGTAGGTAAGTACGTTTCACCAAACATTATTTATAGAGTCATAGTTCCCCAAACTATCGAGATTACATAGAATTGAGAAAATATTTGCTATCAATTACTTTCTATAGCAACCTTCATCAAAACGGCGTCATAAAATGGTATCTTAATAGTAGTCATAAAATAAACAGTCGCGGATTCATCGTTTCTGTCTGGGATTTTATTAGGAATTCTTTAAAACGACAAAAAACACCTTTTATAGAACTCATTGTCCTTCATAAACTGCTATTGATTTTTGTACGACGAGTTTTCATAATGGGAAGTCATTATTACCTCTCAGGTAATTTTATACTTCAATTCAGTTTTAAAATTTTAACTTGTTTTTGTACGGTGTCATTATACGATAATGATTTTTTATGCGATGCAATTTCCATTATATATTCTATATTATAAATAAGTTATTACTTGGATATTATATATATATATATATATATATATATATATATATATATATATGTTTGTGTGTGTGTAGTATGTGTAAAATACTTTTACCAATTTTGGGTGCTGGTTCCTCACACCTCAACAAGGAGAAAAGTTCACAAAAACATTTACCCGCAAATCCTTTGTTTTTGAGTTAAGTTTAAAGTTTACAGTAGACACTGTTACAATCCAAGATACAATCCAAAAATACATTTGCAAACTTTGAAGATTGGTTTCTGACATCAAAACAAGATAAAAATGTCCATATAAACATATATCCAAAAGACTATCGTTGTACGCCAACACAATAAATAATAACAAATGTTTAAAATCTCTCCCACTTGCACACACAGGCACCTGTCGGATCATTGACTGGTGGACCTTTTCAAATACTCCCACACGGCATCGAATGATTTTCGCAGGGCCTCATGATACGTTAAGCGTCTCTGTATTACTAATGTCTGCTGCCTAAACCAGATGGCCCCATAGATAAAACTCCAAAGTACTGAGGTCGGGGGGCGTGCAGGCCATAGAGCCGGTGCTCCCCTACCCTATCCATCTTTCATGGTAAATGTCAGCCAGTGCATCGCGAACAGTGTGACTAAAATGTGCTGGAGCCCCATCATTTATGAACCGCATTAGCAGAGGTACATCCTCTAGCAGTTATGTGTTCGAAATAGAATTCCTGAAGACAAATTACGAGTATAGCAACAAAGCTTGTAGCAGCAAAGTGAAATATAAAAACAGTAAATTAAAATATTACAATTAAAAATATTCTTTTTAAAAAATCACATAAGTTACCGTCCTTGCATAGTGGTGAAAAATATTTCGAATTTACGGTGTTAACGTACAACACATCTATAGATATGCAATCCCTGAAGATGGTCTTCAATGAACTGATTTGAAAAGTAAAAAGAAAAATTAAAAAAACACATGAAAAATGTTTACAAAAATACTTACGTCCAGTTTTTCCCCAACCAGCTATGTGACAATTTCCAACAAATCTGTCTCCAGCCTTAGCTAATTCAATTGGTTTAATACATTTGCTGAATTTCATGGGCTCTGATAGAGTAAGTACGGCAACATCATTGACTGGAATGAAAATAAAAGATTTCATCTCTTACAGTTTTTACACCAAGGTATGACTATGTGCTAAAAATTATGTCTCCGTCGACATTGAACTCTAGCACATAACTTTGGCGAAAGACAGATAATCATCTATTTATCCGCAGTAAAATAAATATTTTCTATTAGATGCTTATTACAAAATCATTTATTCATGTCTCGATATTAAGTCTGATCAAATTCGATAAGATCAAATTTGTAGCTGATATAAAAATGCCCTTCAGTCTGTTGTTAACTGGGGCAAATAATGGCTTGTTAATGTTAACACCCCCTCCAAAACAAACTGTTCTCCATTAATCATCTGAGAAGATCCTTTCTGCCTTCCATCTGCATAGCTGATGCTAACCTCTTGAGTTAATATTGTCGGCTGACATGAAGCGGAAAGACTATATTGAATCCATTGCTAGGTCTAAATGTTTATATAGAAATTATTTGGATGTTCTCTTTGCTATGGTACCAAGACTTTATTTCAGCACAGTACTAGATTAGCAATAAGGTCTAATCAATTCACAGTTATGCTAACAGTTTCTTTTTTTTTGCACTTCTCACTTGTGGAACACTCTTCTGGCTCCATGCTGTCCAGCGAACTTTTATCTTCAAAAATTAAATGCAATATCAATTGTTATCTACTGTCTTCCTGATTATTCTTCTGTTGTTTTCCTTTCTTAATAATGTTTCTGTTTTCTAATTCTTTTACACTCAATAACCCCTTGTCTTATTGGCTTTACTGCTTTGCATTGTGTGAATTTGATTTTTTTAAATTGTTTTTTTTACCAAAAAAAAAAAAAAAAAAAAATGCCTGTTCATTCTCATTGCTCGATAACTTAATTAATTATGTCAATTTACAAGACTAATTCCGTTGATTAGCATCTTTTGTAATCTTTTCCAAATTTTCAGGTTTCACTTATCAAATACAGTAAGAAAATCACATATTTTACTTGTGGCGATTCATAATTAAAATTCTGGCTTGAATATATTTTCCATTCAATATTTCTGTGGTGGAGACATGTCTCGCCGAAGTAACGGAAGGCGAATTGCCTGTACATGTAGACATCAAGCTTGTAGATTTTCCAAGCGTAGCTTAGATGTGGCACAAGGCCTAAATTAAGGGGTACCCATTGAGGATCGAACTCACTAGTAATTGTTCTAGCGAGCTAAGCTTGCTAACCATTACACCGCCTCGAGGTGCTCATGTGCTTGTAGACATCATAGACGTGCTAGGCGAACTACGGCAAATTAATATTAAAGTGACACGGCACATGATATAACGGATAGAACGAGGCTAACACAAGCGAGAAATCTCGGCTTCTTACCCGAGACCAAGGAAGGATAAAAAGAGCTGACTTTTTGTTTCAGGGCAGTTTTTTGTTCTTTGATACTGGTGAAGTTTATAACCGTGTTCCAGAGAAAGTGCGATAGTACTGTTGTTTACGGTGTGCAGGAAGCAGAATCCCGAGCGAAGCGTTGTTCCGGTTTCCATGTTAGCTTTCAGAGTGAACAGATTCGAGTGGAAATTTATTTTCCTACCGCCCAATTTTCGTTTAAATCACACAGTTTCTAATACAATGCAGAAATTAAGGATTAATGTACATTTTTTTAGACGATTATCAAAACGGAATGTTCATAAATTGGTAAAAACATCGACATTTACAAATAAGATCATCATTATCTTCTTCTTCTTCTTTGTCGTCATCGTCGTCGTCATCGTCGTCGTCATCGTCGTCGTCGTACTGTGTCTCTTTAGGATGTTGGTAATCACGGCTCTCCATAATTTCCTGACCTTTGTAAATCTTAATATTTTTTTCTTTTAGTTACATTTCCTAAACCTTGCTTCGCCATCCATTTTTTCAAGATCGCCGGGAAGGTTGTGCGTTGTTTTTCTCTGTCCCTCTTGACTTCAATCTGTCTTGTGAGCATCAAATTTTCGAAGCCCTCTTTCCTCATTATGTATCCTAGAAATTTTAACTGTCTTTTCCTGGTATTAAATATAAATGTTCTTTTTGTTTTAATTTTCTCTAAAACTTCATCGTTTTTCACATGTTCTGTCCATGGTATTCTCAGCTTTCTTCACATTTCTGTTGATTCAAGTCTCTTCATCATCTGTAAGGAGATTGTCCAGCATTCACTGCCATATAGGAAGAATGATATTGCATAACAGTTCAATAGTCTTTTCTTTGATTCTGAGGAAATTTTTCTGATTCTTAATTCTTTGCTTAGCTTTTGTAAAGCCTTTTATCTTACCCCAATGTACTTTCAGATTTCAGTGTCGCACTCTAGATTTTCTGTTAAAACACTTCCAAATATTTAAATTGCTGTAATTACATAAAAATGTAGTGTGGAAAGTCGATATCTTGATTTTAGCATTATTTTATTCTCCTTTTGTTATGGTCCAGGTTAGGACCAAGGAAGAACAACACGAACACAAGAGTAGAAATAACGAAGGTATATTACACGAAATAATAATACAAGATGTGGAAGGTGTTAATATGACTGTCAGTCTGGTTTGGAGTGAACTACTATCGGATCGACTCGATTCGTCCCTCTCTCTTCAGAGGCGTAGTGTTAGGAACAGTTCATTCTGTAGTTATAGGTAAGGACCCATGACACCTTTCTATTTATAATGTTTTGTTGTTGGGAATTTTTATGCTGAACAATCAGATGTTCAAAGTAGCTGTTTTTTGTTGCTTTGGTAAAACTGCTGTCTGTGATCTTGTAGCACCAATCTGTATGCTTTACAAAGAGGATCTAAAATCGATTGATTTGTTGAACATTATATCAACTCCTTATGTGTCACTTAATGACGAAATTTAATTTTCTTGGTAGTTTTGAAGTCATAAATATATGTTATTTTGTATCTGTCTATATTTCTGAGATGGTGCATTATGTACACTATTTACATTATTTGGACTATTGTCCTCATCTTTATCGCCATATTTATTACAACGTTTCGCCCCTTCAGTATCTGTCTATATTTCTGAGATGATGTATTATGTACACTATTTACATTATTCGGACTATTGTCTTCATCTTTATCGCCATATTTATTACAACGTTTCGCCCCTTCAGTATCTGTCTATATTTCTGAGATGATGTATTATGTACACTATTTACATTATTCGGACTATTGTCTTCATCTTTGTCGCCATATTTATTACAACGTTTCGGCCCTTCAGTATCTGTCTATATTTCTGAGATGATGCATTATGTACACTATTTGCATTATTCGGACTATTGTCCTCATCTAATGTCTTCAGAAACCATTTTTACCAGTGCTAATATAGCAATTTTTGCTGTTATCATTACATGTTTTTACCAGAGCTCATATTACAATTTTTGTTGTTATTATCGCTTTTCTCTGGCACTCCTTATTACTGGTTCCCATATTGTATTCATTTCTATGCTTGGTCGGCTCAGGAGATTTTTGTGGCTTAGTATATGTGCTGATTCCTTAAGTTTAAGACATTAAGTTTATAATACTCAGAAATTCATACACAGATGTCCTCAAGGATACATGGCACAATGGATAAAGGCGTTAGTTAGATCCAGGGAGTATGGGTTCAATACCTGGTTAAGGCGGTGGAGTACATGGAGAGGGAAATTAACAGGCGTTAACTGATAACTGACATCCATTAGACATGGCACGTGGAACTAGAACAATCTACCTCAGTGAGCGAAATAAAGGGTTCAGTTTGAAATTCCAACCACCTGAAGAAGGCCGAAACGTTGTAATAAATATGACGACAAAGATGAAGAGTAATGTAAATAGTGTATATATTATTTTGTTTTTACAATTGAATACATGATATATGATACACGGCTTTTTTTCATGCACATGTTTGTTTAATTTTTTTAGTGGCATATCAACCTTTATGTCCGAAATCTAAATATTTTGTATATAATATTATACTTTCCTTGTAAAAGGTATGTTTTTTAGATTTATAGTTTGTAGATCATAAAATGTGTTGTTGGTAATTTTACTATAAAAATGTATTTTTTTAGTGTTGCATTGATTGTCATTTTGCTATAAAAATATATTGTTGCTCATTTTATCATAAAATGCATTGTTGGTCATTTTATTATACAAACGTATTGTGGGTCATTTTCTTATAAAACGTACTCTTGGTCATTTTATCATAAAATGTATTGTTGGTCATTTTATTATAAAATGTATTGTTGGTCATTTTATCATAAAATAAATTGTTGGTCATTTTATCATAAAATGTATTGTTGGTCATTTTATTATAAAGTGTATTGTTGTCGATTTAATTATAAAATGTATTGTTGGTCATTTTATCATAAAATGTATTGTTGGTCATTTTGTTATAAAATGTATTGTTGGTCATTTTATCATAAAACGTATTGTTGGGCATTTTATTATAAAATGTATTGTTGGCCATTTTATCATAAAATGTATTGTTGGCCATTTTTTTATAAAATGTCTTGTTGGTCATTTTATTATAAAATGTATTGTTGGTCATTTTATCATAAAATGAATTGTTGGTCATTTTATTATAAAATGTATTGTTGGTCATTTTATCATAAAATGTATTGTTGGTCATTTTATCATAAAAAGAATTGTTGGTCATTGTCTTATAAAATGCATTGTTGGTCATTTTATCATAAAACGTATTGTTGGTCATTTTATCATAAAATGTATTGTTGGTCCTTTAATTATAAAATGTATTGTTGGTCATTTTATCCTAAAATGCATTGTTGGTCATTTTATTTTAAAACGTATTGTTGGTCATTTTATCATAAAATGTATTGTTGGTTATTTTATTATAAAATGTATTGTTGGTAAAGTGTTTTCTAAAAATGTATTACTGATAATTTTACTATAAAAATGTATTTTTATACTTATTTAGTCTTGTATTGTTTGTCATTTTGCTATAAAAATGCATTGTTAGTAAATTTTACTGTAAAAATGACCTGTTTAATTTTGTTAGGTTCATTATTTTCAGGGTGGACCTGGGAACAACAAGAGTTAAAAGGTGGTTCCACTCTCCTCAAAACCTCCCGATCTTGCTGCCGGATGTAGTTTATCGTCATACGCAGGACGAAAATTCAGTTGAAGATTGCTCATTAATCTTACCTGAGCAGAACAGTAAATGAACAGAACCATCGCATGGGCACGGGCAAAAGAGAAAATCATCAGAATGGCCATGAACTTTTGTGGTCCTTGTCGTCGTTGTAAACCATCTTTTCAGGCCAAATTGTCCTCATGGTAGACGGGTTCTCTTGTATGATTGATTAGACCAACACAGAAAATAGAAGTAGGGGGTTCCTAAAAAATTCTTAGATGATGGCAGAGGTAGGATTCCGTATTTGAAATCTTTGATTGCTTTCCTCTGTCTACAGGACCAATCATGCTTCTGTAGTCTGAACACGGCCCATGCAGATAGGACGTCAACGAGTCCGATCGGCAAATATCGTTTCTAATTGTCTAAGTGGGACGTTATATGTCTTCAGGACGAGTCTGACTTGGTGCCAGTATCGCATGTACTAACCTTTAACGTTCCTTTCATTTGATTCCATTCACCGAGAAAATTGTTTTGTTTTTTTGGGTTTTTTTAAGCATGCGGATGGTTTGGTCAATACAACGTCACTGACGATCACAAATAACTTTGCTGATTGTTCACCGTAAATGATTTCGAATTTCAATATGCAGTGCCTTATTCCACCAAGGATAGTTTATATCCAGGTCGCGTGGAATAGCTCAAGAATTAGCAAATGGCAGCGGCATAGGACCGAGAATTCGCTACTGGATAATAGCATTGAAATATTAGGTTGGTGCAAAAATAATGTCAGTTTTTGACGTCAAAAACACGTCAAAAACCGACATTATTTTTGCACCAACCTAATATATGTCCTGTAGGCGACAACTTTGGTCTACTGGGTAGATTCCTTTTCGGGAAATCACATCTGTAAAGACGTCCACAGGTCATTCACATAACAGTAAATCATTAGAATGAGAGTAAATCACACATAAAAGAGAAAGCCAGTGGCTATTCTTTCTTCAGCATAAGGAAGTTCACTTCGTTTTAGAATTTCGCCATTATTTGAAAACTGCAGAAACGAATGCGAGTGCCAAGTGGGCCAGTTTTGATTAGCAGAACTGGCGCTGTGGAATGACCTAAACGTCCGGCTAAGGTGCTTAACGCGGTGTCCATAAGATCCCCGAAAAAGATATAAGCCACCGTCCTGCTGTCTATAGGACGGTGGCCACGGAAGTCGGAATCCGTTAAGGAGTGTGTAACAACTCACCTGCCGAATCGAGCGGCCCCGAAAATGGATGGCGCTGGAGCGACGGACCGATGCCGGACCGTCGCGGCGAGGAGCGCTGCGCTGGAAACGAAACGAAAACGATCCGCGCGCCTGACCGATGCCGCGACGAGTAGGAGGGCGCTGCGGTGAGTACAGAAACCTAGAGGTCAAGCCCGGGTGGAGCCGACCGCGGGTGCAGATCTCGGTGGTAGTAGCAAATATTTGAACGAGACCTTCGAAGACCTAAGTGGAGAAGGGTTCCGTGCCAACGGCGGTCGAGCACGGGTCAATCGGTCCTAAGACGTAGTCGAAAGTCTTCTCGAAAGGCGCTGGGTCCTAAGTCTCACAACGGGTGGCAAAAGCGTTCTTTTTTTTCTTTTTTTTGTCAGGGTCCTTTTTCAACTGAGCCCATCATAAGTAGGGTTATTGATATTGAATATCGAGTCGTAGGACGAATTAATCTGCAATGTTTAATAAACTAACCTCAAGTTTCACGTATGGTAAAAATTAGTCTGTGTGGCCCTCAACTTACCTCAATAGAACAAAACAGACCAGTATCTGAATTTACTATCAGCTTTTATATATATATTACGAAACAAATATTATTATTATTATTTTAAGCATTTCACCCAAGCAAGGTGGGAGTGCCACTATTACGCAAGGGGTTACAGAGAGTGGGAGTAAAGAGGGCGTGATAGAGGAAAGGATGAAGAGAAGGATAGGGAATCGATCAAGGCATCTAGAGATATCGATTAACATTACATTTGAATAGTTGGAGACTATAGCTGTCAGGGAAACAAGTAATAGGAAGGGAATTCCACAGGCGGGAGGTGCGAGACATAAAGCTATTGGTGTAGAAGAGATGGCTACATTTAAGCGTTTCGACAGTGAGAGGGTGGGAACGTGATGCCAGCCTAGTAGCACGTTTAAATTCATGCTGTCTGGTAACTAGCGAAAGTAGCTCGTCGGAGGAGTTACCGTGAAAGTATTCGTAGAAAAGAGGCGACGGCACGTCTGTGAGGGCGACTGTAGACGAGATGCCAGATCAGGGCCAATTACATTGAATATCCCTCTCTGGATTTTGTCGAGGAGCTTAAGGCGAACAGCGGGGGCAGCAGACCATATATGGCAGCAATACTCCATGCAAGGGCGAATAGTTGATTTATAGATTTGAAGGATGGACTCGGGCGAGAAAAACTTAATTTGCTTAACGAATTTTAAAAGCATGTTTTAATAAAAATATTTTATTTGAATTGTTTATTTTTAATTCGAAGTTTTAAAATTGCCAAATATAAGTAATGTTTCAGTCGGTATTTTTTTTTTAATTTATCGCCCTCGTATAGAAGGAATTTATATCTTCCTTTACAAAATTCATTCGTAAGTTAGCAGAAATATTATCTGTGTGTTTACATTCAAATAAACCGTATAATAAATCTAATCTTGGCTTCTAAGCGGACATACAGTAAATAGATTTAAAAATATAAAAATCTATATAGAATTCTATCATTTTAGGCCTGACAACATTAGTCATGGTCTTATTTCCTGCAGAATTCGTAATAACACTTGTTGTCGTCCGGCATTTAACATTACGAAAAAGTAGCCGAGCGGAGCCAAAAATAACTTTTACAGAATTATCTCTATAGGTCAGAATATTCTGTTTAAATTAGATTTTCTTAAAATTATACCAAATTATTTAAACAAGTAAAAAATATTGAGTATGCGGAATTAATTTTTACTATTAATAAAAACATTAGAAAATTATACAAATATTTATCTCATGGTCAGCTCTATAGCTATGTCCAGAGTAAGAAATTCAAATGGACTTAGCATAGCAAAAGGAACTTTAGACAAAAGACGCCTTGAAAATGTTTTATGCTGAAATTTTGTAGAGGTTAGAGAAATATTACAACTCATTGTCGTTTTCTGTAGGTCGGGTATTTAGCTAATAATTAAAAATATTAATAACAGAATGATTTAACAAAACTTACGGACTGTGATAGCATTGTCACCATCGTAGTCACCGTGTATGGTCAAATATGAAACAGGAATTCGGTGGGGCATGCTACGTTTGTTAAGAGAGCCGAAAAAAACGTCAACACTTTTGACTCCAGAATCTCTGAAATATAAAATGATTGATTAAAGCAATGCTACTCAAACTATGGTATGAATACACAAAATATAGGCTACTAATACATGTACCATATTCTAAAGTTACTTGAACCACAAACTACTAGTACTTGACCAATAAGCTCCCTAAACGTGATTCACAGACTGTCTTTACATAAACCATAGGTCGATAACATTTGACTACCCGTATTTTTTTAATCGGTATTACCCGATGCAAGGCAGTAAAGTTACTAAGATACAAAGTGTTACTTGGTGTGGAAGAATTGGAAAACAGTAACATTAATAAGGAAAGAAAAGAAGAGTAGAGTAGATAGTGATTGACATTGCATGTAAAATCTTTGAAGAATAAATTTAACTGGAAAGCAGGGAGACGGAAGGAAGTTCCACAAGCGAAAAGTGCGAGAAAACAAACTGTTAACATTGAACTTACGATTACATTTAATCAACTCAATTGTAAATAGGGTGAGACCTATCTGCCAGTCTAGTACTGCGCTTAAACTCATAAAGTCTAGGTACAATAGCGATGAGTTCACCCGAACAGTTGCCGTAGAAGTATTTATTAAAAAGACACAGGGGAGGCAACTTTACGGCGGTGGGAAAGTGAGTGAATCCGAGACACAAGATCAGGACCAATAATATTGCTGATAGATATATACCGGAAGCACCAGACCATATATGGCAGCAATATTCTAAACATGGATGAATGGTAGACTTATAGACAGAAGAAGAACGTTATGTCAGCATTACCACATTGGGTGGAAAAAATGACAAATTTGGTTTCATTTGAAAGTCTTTTCTATGTGCAGTGTCCTTTCAGGATGTTGGTGATTATGACTCTCAACAATTTCCCTGTCCTTTGTACCTTTTAATAATTTTTGTCTTGTTGTCATTTTCCCTAAACCTTCTTCCGTCATCCATTTACTCAAGCTCGCTAGATAGGTTATGCGTTGTTTTGGTCTGTTCTTCTTGCTTTCAGTCTGCCCCGTGAGTATTAAATTTTCCAGGCCCTTCTTCCTCATTATGTGCCCTAGAAATTCCAACTCTCTCTATCTGTTGTTAAGTATAACTCTACTTTTTGTTGCTCACATGGTATTCTCAGCATCCTTCTGTAGGAGCACATTTCTATTGCTTTAAGTCTCTTCCTCATATGGGAGGAGATATCCACCATTCACTACTATATCGAAGTACTAACAGTCTAGTACTCTTCTCTTTGTTTCTAACGAATTTTCCTGTTTTTTTAATACTTATCTTAGCTTTTGGAAGGCATCTTTCGATATTACAATACAACTTCATACTTTTCGTCCTATGTTAAAACACCTCCCAGATATTTAAATTGTTGTGCTTGCTTGATTTTGGTATTTCCAATTTATAATTTGTTTGTTGGGCTGTTACTTTTGCAAAAAAGCATGCGTTATGTTTTCTTGCAATTGAGGTTTAGTCCTTTCTTCCCGCTTTCCTTCAGTACCTTCTGTAGAATTTCGAGTAAGTTTCGTCTCTGTATCTACCGTGTAATTTCCGGCTGAATTTCTAGGATAAGTTATCGTTATTTGCATTATGTACTTATTTATTTTTATTACAACGTTTCAGCCGCTGTACCCTTCGTCCTTCATCAGGTGTATGTTGATCCATCTAGCATTTAGTAAATTTTCTAAAACTGTACCCTTTATTTAATCGACGGAGTAGAGGATATTTCGTCTAGTTATTATTTTGTACTGTTAATACTTGCTTCTTTTCCATAAATACCTGATGAAGACCAGAGAGTATAACGACCGAAACGTTGTTATAACAACAGCAAAGATGGAGATTTTTGACCCACTTATTTGATATTCATGTACTGAAAGCTTGTGTTTAGAAAATAAGATATTTACTTTTGATATATTCATTTTATTATATTAATATTGATACGTTCTTGTGATGCTGTTGTCTGACTGCTGGCCCATTCAGTAAAAAATAGAAAAAAATACTGGAAATAAATGACTATGAAAACGCTGACGGCGATTTCTCATGGGCGCCGCCATTTTGGTATCAATCAGATACTCGGCATGACAGATGAATCCAAACGAAACGCCCAACAAACAATGTATAAAAAAGTATAACACAAAACGAGTCGTTGGGTCTGCTACTCTATGTCTATGTTGCTTTGGAAACAGAAATACTCGTGAAGTAGGATATAATACAAAAGTTAGGTACCGACATTTCACGGTATCTGGTAAACTTATATGTACGTCGACAACAGACAATGTAAAGACGTATAAATAGTGCTGCTCGATAAAAGTGACTCACCTGATATTTTTTTACGAAATGTTCTCTGTTCCGATGAAACGAAAGTTGAGCTAAATTCAAAGGATAAGCGATCTAAAACCCGAAGAAACTTTGAAAGCTCTTTGAAGTTAGTAGTAAGTACTGTCAAGCATCCGTTCAGTATAATGTTCTGGGGATGCTTTTCTTTTCATGGGACTGTTTTCTTGAAACCTATTGAAAAGACCCTCAGGAGCGAGCAGTACAAGAGAATTTTAGAGTCTTGTCTGCTCCCTTCTGCTGAAAGGGTGAAAATCGACCCCACCAAGCTCATTTTTATGCCGGATAATGCTCCCTGTCACAAAGCAAAATTGATGAAGAAATACTTTGATGAGAAGGAGGTGAGTGTTATGACATGGGCGCCCCAATCTCCTGACCTCAACCCCACAGAAACATATGGCGCATGTTGCTCAACTGCTTTCTTGGGAGTCTGTACTTTATAATGCTCCATAAGAGCAAGTAAGACTCTAAAATTATCTTGTACTGCTCGCTCTTGAGGGTCTGAACAGATGCTTGACAGTACTTACTGCTAAATTCAAAGAGCTTTCAAAGTTTCTTCGGATTTTAGATTGCTTATCCTTTGAATTTAGCTCAACTTTCGCTTCATCGGAGAAGAGAACATTTAGTAAAATATATATATATATATATATATATATATATATATATATATATATATATATATATATATATATATATATATATATATAAAATAGCTGGCCACTCGTATTAGAGGATACCCGTCTAATACTCGCTCAGGTACATTTCTGTTTGCTCAACACCCACAGACAGAGATTTTATACTGCAACTATGCTGGGCCGAACTTAGTTACGGTTTCTGGGAAGAGAACGTGTCATCTAGTGTGATCAACAATTTGAACAAGGCCAGCATGCTCAAGCCCTCGGCCCCGATGACTTGTGGCTTTGTGCTAGCACGAGTTCTGTCTACCCAATTCAACTCACAAGGTTTGGCTCAGACCGTCGTACGGTTTTCAGGCACTTTCCAAAGGTGCCACACGCTAAGATCGACCTCGATTCAATCTGATAACATCAAGAAGTCTCCTTCCTGACAAATCGACCATGGTCTCATTGTCAGAAAGCGAACGTTCTAACCACTCGGCCCCGCGCCCAAAGATATATATATATATATATATATATATATATATATATATATATATATATATATATATATATATATATATATATATATATATATATATATATATATAAACAGATTTCTAGTACTGCCAAATCTAATCAAACATTTGAGGAATAAAAATATGGGATCATATTAAACATAAGATACACTAATATCCACGTTTAAAATGTAAGGTACCTTTCGACCGACACTTTTTCAAACACAATCGTCGGTAATCTAAAACGGAGTACTAACAAGAGAATTTTTTATTAATACAGTAATAAAACAGAATGGTAAGGGGGAAAAAAGAGGGAGGGTGATCTGGTTGTTGGTAATAGGATTAGGACCAAGAATATGTCTTATTTGAATTTCTTAATAAAAAAGAAATTCGGCTCGCATATTACGACAGATAGACATATTTTTAACTTGTCTGATTATGAGTTGTCTGTCTCCGAGAAGGTCGTCTTGTCTCGAGGTCTTGAGTTTTGTATTCCTCCTAAGAAAATTGAGAAAGTTGAGGTGTTTAGTAATTTCGAGATCCTCCTTTCTCAATTATTAAAGCACCATCCTAATTCTGAGGACCATTTGCTTCCCCTTAAAGCCCGGTTAAAGGACTTGGCATATGACTTTGTAGACTCAAATGTTAACTCCTCTGGGTTTGTGTGGCAGAGGAGTCATTTTCAGACAGTTAGGTCATTAAAAACCAAACCAGACATCTGTATTACCAAGCCTGACAAAGGTGCCGGAGTCGTTATATTAAACCACTCCGACTATGTTGGCAAAATGCTATCTATTCTTGAGAATAGTAGTAAATTCCGGAAATTGGGTGATATTAGTCATGATGATACCCCAAGAACTGAAACTAGATTAAAAAAAAATTACTGGAATTTTATAAAAGTAATTTTCTATCGAAAGAAATATATATTATAATATTCGTCCTGTGGGTTCCCAACGTCCTAGGATGTATGGGTTACCAAAAATTCACAAAGAGGGCGTTCCACTTAGGCCAATTTTATCTATGTTGGGTTCCGCCCAACATAATCTCGCCAACTGGTTATTGGATGTTCTTGATCTGGTTTTATAATTCTATTCTGAGTATTGTGTGCCTGACTCGTTTAAGTTTGTTGATTATATATAAAATTTAAATCCAAACAGCGACACTGAGTATTTTGTGTCGTTTGATATAAGTAGTTTGTTCACGAATGTTCCAATTGATGAAACTATTGACATTTGTGCGGACTTCTTGTATCGTGGCCCTGGTAAATCTCCGTTGTTTCGTGAGAGTGTGTTTGTTGAATTGTTGGGGATGGCGATCAAGTCTGTCTCCTTCAGTTTTGACAATTGCATGTATCAGCAAATCGACGGGGTGGGGATGGGTAGTCCCTTGGGTCCTGTGATGGCCACCATTTTTGTTGGTTTTCATGAAAGGCGACTATTTGAGAGGGTTAACAAACCGTATTGTTACTTCCGCTATGTTGATGATACGTTCGCATCATTTTCTAATAGTGCAATAGCTGAAGTGTTCTTTTCATCATTAAATAATCTCCATCCTGCACTTAAATTTACAATGGAGGTTGAAGAGAACAATTGTTTACCTTTTCTTGGTGTCCTTGTGGAGAGAACTCCCTCGGGTTTCTTAACGAGCGTGTACCGGAAGCCCACTTTTACAGGACTTTATTTGGCCTGGGATTCCTTTGCTCCCAGAGCCAGAAAGGTTAACCTTATAAGTTGTCTTACCCATAGGGCATTGAAGATTTGTTCTGAGTGTAGACTTGATGCCGAATTGAGAACAATTAAGGAATTGTTTCTTAAGAACGGTTACCCCGAATTAGTTATTAAAATTGTTATTGAACGTAAGATCAGGAAGTTCAATGAAATTAAGAAATACGGGCCTTCCAAATGTCCTATATATGTCAGGCTCCCTTGGATTGGTTCTTAGAGTCAGACATACGCCGATAAGATCTCTTCATCCTTTAAACGGTGTTACAATGCCGTTACAGTCAGGAACATATTTACTACTAGGAGGGCTTTCCCCCCTTGCCGTAAGGATGTTTTGCCTACCTACCATAATAATTTAGTTATTTATCAATTTAAATGTCGATGCGGGCTCGACTATGTGGGCAAAACTATCCAGAGGCGTGAGGTTAGAATCGCCCAACATGTCCCGGGCTGTGTGCGTAGACATGAGCTTGTGACATCCGGGTGTTCGCAGACTCATGCCTCTGCTATCGGTGAACATCTATTAAATTCTGTTGTGTGTAGGACTGAGTATTCTCCCCATTTCTTTTCGGTATTGCACAGGGCTAGGAACAGACTCAACCTCGACATCTTGGAGTCTGTTATCATCAACATACGTAGGCCGGCCCTTTGCGTACAACGGGAGATGAAGTTTAAGTTGACCTTATTCGGGGAAACGGTTACATGATTTGAGGTAAAACATTTTTTTTTTGTCCCCGCACTTACCATCCTGTTTTATTACGGTATTAATAAAAAATTTTCTTGTTAGTACTCCGTTTTAGATTACCGACGATTGTGTTTGAAAATGTGTCGGTCGAAAGGTACCTTACATTTTAAACGTGGATATTATTGTATCTTATGTTTAATATGATCCCATATTTTTTATTCCTCAAATATATATGTATGTATAGATATATATGTATATATATGTATGTGTATATATATATATATATATATATATATATATATATATATATATATATATATAGCAGCGGAAGTGTTAATATTTTTCTGATGATGTATGTGAAACAATTTGAAATACACATGTTACCGGTCGCTGATAAAATGGAAATTTTTTAAGCGTATTTATGATGTGGCACAAGGCCGAATATATGACGCACCGAGAGAGGAGCGAGCTCACTATTAAGTCGTAATTGATCTATCGAGACAAACTTGTTAACCATTACACCACGTCGAAGTGCTCAAAAGATTGTTTAAACGTAGCTTAGGTGTGGCACAACGCCGAAAATATGGGCATTAAGTGAGGAGCGATATCACTACTGAGTTGGAATTCATCTAGTGAGACACCGCGTCGGAGTTCCCTAGTCGCTAATAGATCGCGAGATAAAATTTAGTGTCATTACTTTAACGATTTATATTAGCTGCTGATTGTCTGGTACTAATATTCCAAATGGATTATCTGCTATCTTTTTTAAAAATCATGACTATTCAGGAGTTAGACGTTCATGCCTGTCAATGGCTTCTATTTCTTTAATAGGCTGCTAGTCATTGAAATGACAAAATTCTTTTGCAGATCGTGAGATCAAATTCAGAGTACCATCAGATTACAGACTTTTTCTCTTTGCTCCCTCACACTGATCACCTGTTACTGATATCATAAATTAATTGCCACGTTTAACAAATAAATCAAAACGTAGGCGTTCATGCCTGCCATCGGCTCTTGTTACTTTTAATAACTGCAAATTGCCATAATGGTTCTTGGGAAAGAAACTGAAAATGCTTTCCCCGTTATCTTTTCCATGGTTTTGAATTCCAAATTGTCCTTCTAGATTGCCCTACAAAGGCTAGAGAATCCGGTTCGCCCTGTTATTGTCACCATAGCTGAATAATTCTTGAGTTAAATAGAATTAGCTTAATCATAGTTACCTCTAATATATTGGAAACATTTAAGTAATGTTAATTACCTTGAAAATCAAGATTCGAAATTATGGCTGTTTGAGAACGAACACCAACCGTGGGAAAGGCAGAGTAGGCCGCACATGCAAAAAAAAAAAAAAAAAAAAAAAAAATCATCAGACAAACTGGTTTATTTTTTTAAAAAGTGGATCTATTTATGCTTATTTGTGTTTGCCTTTAGATCCACTTTAAAAAAATAAACCATTTTTTCTGATGATCGCAAAAGCGTGAACCCCAGGATTACAAACTAATATCCACACAACTGTATATATATATATATATATATATATATATATATATATATATATATATATATATATATATATATATATATATATATATATATATATATCTTATGCAATGTTACATTAGACAATGCACATATGAACTACAAAATTGTACATTTTTATTTTAACGTCAAAAAAAGGGAAAAACTTTTTAGACTCATTCTCATCAGGTGACGAATTATGGTGTCATGGGAATTATTTGAACGCTGTAATCCTACTGTTCGTTATCCTACACTTTGATATATATATATATATATATATATATATATATATATATATATATATATCGGGTGAGCATCATAATTACCCGCCCCACAAAAAGTTTAATATCTAGAAAAACACTAAACTGAATTTCTTTTTTCCAGGTTTTCAGATAAGAGGTTTAGCTATCTTGACCCCATTTTACTCAAGAATCACTGAAAAACGCTTCGAGTCATTCAGCTTGAAAGAAAACAGGTTAAAGTCGTTTTGTATCAGCAAAGTGAGCAATGGTGAGAGGAAAAAGATCATTCAGGCCTTCAGTAATGTTACCAACATTCATACTCTGGTTTCCATCTTCATTATTTTCCATTTTTTTTTTAAATAAAATAAACATAACGTTGGCGTTCATGCCTGTCATCGGCTCCTATTACTTTTAATATCTTCAAATTGCCATGACGGTTGTTGTGGAAAGAATCTGAAAATGCTTTCCTGTCATCTTCTCCACGGTTTCGAATTCCCCATTGTCCATATAGATTACCCTAGCAATGCTAGAGAATCCGGTCATCACTTCTATTTTAACCATAGCTGGGTGATTCTTGTGTTAAACAAAACTATTTTAATCATCATTATTTTTAAAATAATGAAAATATTTAAGTAATTTTATCTTTGAAAATGAACTTTCGAAATTATGTCTGGAGGTACGGTAAGTGATGTACAGTAATTGTTACGAGTGCTATCCTGCTTGTTTACAGCTCGGTAATAGTTAAGGTCTGCATTTTATACCTGCCATATAAGTCAACCCCTAATTTCGGAAAAAAAAAATTTAATGCTTATACCTGTAGGCTGTAATTTACAGTACATAGATATTACATTGTTATGGAAACTCGATTTATCTTTGCTTATTACTATCGAGTAATGCTTCTTGTTACTATAACAGCGGAATACAATAACTGGTTGAACAATGCTATTTTTTCTTACTTTGCTTTCTACCTTAGATAGGTACGCAGAGGTAGATTTCAAATCTTGCTTCATTAACAGCCATACAATATAAAGTCAACCGAGCATTGGGATAAAATCTACAGAAATTAGATGAAACGAAATGTTAGACAAAAATTAATAATGAAATTGCTTCATTTAAGAAATTCAGACAACTAAGACTATTATATCTACTATTATTACTAAACATCAAAATTTAGACTGAAGAAAAATTAGTCCAAAATTAATACCAATATTTCATCCTATAAATTGGAATAACGACAGACTGTACATCTACCCCTACTGCAATAACTATAAATAATGTGAAAGACAAACTTGTCAAAAATTGATAGGAACATTGCTTCATATTGGAAATTCGGAAAAAGCAAGATTGTTCGGTTACTAATTTTCATTTTGATAACTCTTCTTATTTCTTCTGAAATACAAGAGAAAATAATTCTATATGTGTTTCGGCGAAAGGCAAACACATTCATTTGTACTTACACACAATGGGCAGCAGTAACAACGTGGGTGCTATCAATGAGAGATCCTCCACAGGCAAAAGTAGCGTTCTCTTTGTTAATAAGAACAAAGGCGATATGAGGGAATTCGCAATTTTTGGCATTGCTTCCCGAAACAATGTGACGACGAGCCGAGGCTGAAAGAAAGAAAAAAGAAAAATAAGAAGAATGATTTGAAAGCACAAAAATCAGTAAAGAAAGAAATTAAATATGCGATGAACGATTAATTCAAATTCGATTTAGGAATTTAGAACATTAAAAGCAATGAATGAGAATCATTTTTTAAAAAATCACTGTAAAATATTCATTGGGAATAATTTTTTTTTATTTGTTATTTTTAATCAGATTTCGGTCGATATTCAAATCCAAGGCATTCTCACAACTGTTGGAGGAATCCTTTGAATTTGTCTTCAGTGCTGTAGTAGTATTCACCACACTTGGATGATTGGGATTTGATGAGGTTATTTAATCTATAGTTGGAGGATTTAGATTGATAATTGTCTTTCTTCTAGACGGTTTGCCACTCAAGGTTGTATGACCCAGTGTGTCCTGCTATTTACCCATAGCTTAGAAGAGAATAAAACGACTGCCAGGGAGTGGTGTAAGTATAACAATATCCCTCCTAATTGTCATGAACAAAATTTACAGGGACATAACTCTTCATAGATTCCTTTTCTTTACTATCTCGGAATTGCCATTCATTCTTGGGAACGATAGTACAGCAGTTTCCCGATTAGAATTCAAAGTTTTCCTCCCCTTAGTGAAATCACTAATAAGTCATTTCTACAGTAAGCTAACTAATAGTATGTTTATATGTTAAGCTCGTAGTGTCCCCTTTGGTTCATAGGGCCACAGATTCACCGCACTAGGTGTTGCTACTGTGGTTTCCGTAGCAAGTAGGATTTTATGGGATAACGGTGCCAGGACTACGCGCAATCAATTATTATCCTCCTAGACAGGTTGTCAACCAAAGTAAGAGAGCCTAGGCTACCCTACTATTTAACGTATTGCTGGTGGGTGAGATTGATTTATACTTTTGTATTTAAAAAACAAAAAACAACTTAACGGCTTTGAATATTTAAAGGAGATGCTTAAGGTGCTTCGTTATGCTTTAAAAGACATACAGGCTTATTGTACAGATTATCACTATTAAGTAGTTGGTGTGTTAATGAAGCTGGGATAAAGTCTGTAATCACCGGAGTTCGAGCGATGCTACCGCGCAATTCATTTTTATGCAATCTCACCCAATCAATATATCACATGTTTAGTATATATATATATATATATATATATATATATATATATATTAAAGTAATCACTTGTATATCCTTACTATACCCAGCTAATGCTCTGCGATGTAGCGTCTATGGTTAAAAAAGCAGTCGTAGCTCTTGGGGCACTGTTCCAAGGTTATCTGAATAAATGGATGAATATCGCTGCGGAACTGAGTAAGTAGCGGCGCTATATCGAGTCTAGTTTGTGTCTTCTTCGTCACCGAGGCCCGTAGCGCAGTTGTTGTGACGTTTGCGTTGTATCGAAATGGTCGGGGCTCGATTCTCGGTAGTGGATGCGCACTGCTGATGAGTCCCAGATTGGACGAAATGGCCGTACAGTTCTGTTGAGGATTATTCTAGGCTCGACGAATTGCTATATGATTAGCCTAAATCCTCAAAGTAATCACATGTATATATTGTTTTAATATAACAGACAATGAATGTCTATTATGTTTGATCATGAGTCGTTCTAAAATTCGTATGGCTGCTTTAATTTGGGGTGAAAATAAAGACGAAAACTGGTGAACATTTTGGGTATTTTTTTTATTATGCTGTTCCATTTCAAACTAGCCACAACACATCACATTGCATCTAGACATATGGTTCTGTTGTTAATATTTCAGTCTCTCACGTGGCATGACGTCATAGAACCGCATCATGAATTTACGACCAGCGTCTGGTATTCCGCGACCGTTATTGTCGCAGAGCAATCTTTTATGTCAACATAACAGAATATCATCTTTGATGGTGAATATCTTTCTTTAACTGCCCGTATAACCACTCTGATGATGGCTCATGTTAGCCGAAAACTTATATCAAGGACCAGCTTAATAAAATATATCCAATTTTGTCTTTATTTTAACCCGAAATTAAAGCAACCATATGAAGTTTAGAACGGCTCATGATAAAAAATAATAGACATTCATTGTCTATTATATTTATCAATATATGATTAGATAATGATCTGTTGCTCCAATACAATATATATATATATATATATATATATATATATATATATATATATATATATATATATATATATATATTATAAATTTACTTATTTAAAAATATGGTTCCATCGCTACACAGGAATTACCATATTTCAAAAACAGAAGCTAAAAACTTCAAATTCAATTAGAGAATTAAATTAAATTAAAGCCACTAATTCTGTTTCATTTTCAAGCGAAATATTTATGCTCTGTAGATTTGCAATTAAAATATTAATAAGAACAGCGCATTGTATATCTTACTGTTCTTTCTCTTTATTATAATCTAAAACTTCTCTCTGTTAAGTTTTAATCCCCTACTTTATCTCGTCTGTTACCCCTCTCTTTAGCTCTAACATTCGTCCCACACTCTCACACTTACACTCTCTCTAAATTCTATTTTTTATTTCCGGAGTTGTTTTTTCTGTTTTCTTTTTGAATTTGTAGGTCTTATGAATTGGATAGTATTTACGATTCCATTGGAATAAATTATGACCATGGAATATTAGTGTTTAAGCCTTTTTATTATATCCTTACTCTGTCCTGGACATTGAGCTCTACCTGGATTCTATCCTCTTGGAATTTTTTATTCCAAAAAATATATATGTATGTGTATGCATGTATGTATATATATTTATATATTTTGCATATGTATGTGTATATTTACCACTAATATTATATATATATATATATATATATATATATATATATATATATATATATATATATATATATATATATATTTGACCTTTTTCACGACAGACTGAAGTGCGGGTGCTTGTAAATCCTTTACCTCGTAATACGGTGACTATGTGTATAGCGTTGTTATCTGACCATTTAAATCAGCGATCGAAAAATAGGTTTAAATTATCCAGGGTGGAGTATAGTCGTAGAGGTAACCGGATTTTACCTGAACGAATTGAGTCTCGAGTGTGCGACTGTTGCGCGACTAAGTAGCAGTTCTTGTGAAGAAAATCTCCGAATGGAACTTACTTCTTACTATAGGAATACGAAGAGAACGGGGATGATTCACTTTTGTGGATATGGCATGATGCCCCCCGCCCAGTTGTAAAGCTTAGGGTTGGTTGGATTAAAGAATGTAGAGCGTCAGTAGTCATGCCATTGAAGATAGAGCTCCAAGAGGCTCGCAACGTTTTGTCTGTTTTAAAACTTGTAGGATTTACAATTATTTACATTTATTTTGTCTAGGAATAGTTAAATTATAGAACGGAAAAGAAAACAAATTTCGGATAGAATTTGAAATCGAGACTTATTTGTCTCAAAGCATCATATGTTATTTACGATAACCTTATCGTTGAAAGATTACATTTCTAGATGGAATCATTAACTTCGCTCCTACAAAGACTGAATTTGTTTAGTGAATGTTCTGAGAAACTAAGAGGACGGAAAGTACGACACGGAAATCCGAAGAAGCACTGGGATAGCGAAAGGTGCCTTCCAAAAGCTAAGCAAAGTATTAAGAAACAAAAAAAAAATCGTTAGAAACAAAGAAAAGAGTACTGAACAGTTGCTCAGTATCAATACCCCTGTATGACTGTGACTACTGGACAATCTCCGCAGATGAAGAAGAAACTTGAAGCAACAGAAATATGGTTCTACAGGAGGATGCTGAGGATGCCATCATATGAGCAACGACGAAGTTTTAGAGAAAATGGAAGAAGGAAAGTGTACATAAAATCAGGAAAAGACAGTTGAATTTTCTACGGCATATAATGAGGAAAGAGGGGTTGGAAAATCTGATACTCACAGGACAGATTGCAGGCAAGAGGGACAGAGGAAAATAGTGCATAGCTCACTTAGTGAGCTTGAATAAATTGATGGTGGAACAGGGACTAGGAGAGATAACATAACAAAGAGACAAAATTATTAAGAGCTACAAAGGACAGGAAATTGTGGAGAGCCATGATCGCCTACATTCTAAAGAGACATGGCACATAGAAGAAGAAGATTTGCATACCTGAGCCAATCACGGCGAAAAAAGCCAAACAGATGAGACGGAACATCTTGGGCAATTGGTCGATGAATTATGCTTCTGGTTAAGAATCGCAATGCTTATATAGTAAAAAAGTAGGCGACTTTCACAATAGCCCCACAATGGCGACGGTTTCTATAACAATTATGATAATGAAGGGTGATAGGAATAACAGTCTATACGAGAGAGAGAGAGAGAGAGAGAGGAAGATATATATATATATATATATATATATATATATATAGAGAGAGAGAGAGAGAGAGAGAGAGAGAGAGAAGGTACTACAAAAGCTGACGTTATTGGTTTCTCGGTCTCCATGATTTCATTCACCAAATGAAGCGTTCCTATCTTCGTCATTCTCATTCATTTCGTCTGCCTCGTTTTCGGCACAATTAAAAAGAAAGACGGCAACGTTAGACGAAGAACGTAACTGTTTGAAAAGAAAAAATATCGACAAAATAAAAAAAAAGGTCTGTAAAAACAAAACAAAAAAAAAAAACAAGCAGCAATAATAAAAGTCTATAAAATACAATGTGTAACCTGATACGCATATATTTATATGCAGCGCATTTCAACATCAACAGAAGAGCTCTATCTGGCGGCCGTCTCTGCTGATATAGTAAAAATAGAATTTCATCTTAAACTTGATTATTATTATTACTATTCAATGTTAAACATAACGTTCTTTATTTTCCACTCGATCTCTTTCCCTCGGACGCAACGTTGCAACTCGGTCTCTATGTCATTATTATTTACCTGGCAAATGTTTAAATCGACCCCTTTCTTTCTTTCCGCCTGTTCAGACTTTTACAAACTAAGACACGCCATGCTACTTCCACCGAGTTGAATCAGCCTAATTTCCTCCGTGTTCCATATTTAAAAAGGAAGTTCCATCCAGATAGCTTTTTCCCACAATGACTACAATTGTGGATCCTGGACACTAGAATCTTGACCGCTTCAAGTAAAGGGTCAATCATTATCTATCCTCCTTAACCTAATAAGCAACCGTCTCTTCCATTTATATCACGCACCTCATCTATCTTTACCATGTCGACAGTTACTTGAGTGGATCTCGAGCATTTCATATTCGGAAAGTATTGAACAGAGACAAGAAAATGCACAGCAACATAATGTTTTCATATTTTAAACGTACAACATAATTGTAAAAAAAAGTTACTTAAAATATATACCGTCTCTAACAGGAGAATTGATCCTAATTGTGTAACAGTAAAATCGTCCATCCCAGAAAATGTTTGATATCTAAAAAACCACTAAACTAATTCTGTTTCTTTTTTCTGGGTTTTCCGAAAAGACGTTTAACCATTTTGGCAGAATCACTGAAAAACCCTTTGGGCTATTCAATCAGAAAGAGAACACATTAAAATCATTTTGTGTCAGCCCTACTGTCATCCCAACTGAGCAATGGGGTGATTAAAAAGATCATTCAGGCCTACAGTGATGGTACCAACATTCATATTCTGGTTTCCATCTTCAAAGTCCAATCAAGAACCACCAAGAGAACGGTAGAAAGGAAAACTGGATCAGAAGGTTACAACAAGAAGAGAGATCACCATTACAACTTAGAGCTAAAGAGATCAGTTAGAAAATATCCAACTCAATTCATAAGACGTTTGACACGTGAGAGAGGAGTTTCAGCGATAACTGTCCAAAGATCAGTGAAAAAAGACTAGACAATGAAATCGTACATGAAACCTATGGGGCACCTTGTTACTCTAGGACAGATAGGTTAAAGAGATCATCTTGAATATGATGGAAAATTATCCTAGAATAATATATATATTTGAAATTAATTTCAATCCTTCATGATCCTTTATAATTAATTAATGATGAAAATATCATTTTCGTTTATGATTGATTTCATCACGATTCTTCTGTTAAGCTTGGAAAGTAATTATACATTCTTATTGCTCAAAGTGTCTAATATTGTTATAAAAACCTCGGAGAATTCCAGTAAGATATCTTTAATCATTTCTAAGATGCAACTGTTCAAAGCTTAATCTAAGAAATGGACAATTTTGCTGTTACACGATTTGGACAATTTTGCTGTTACACCGTTGTGTATATATATATATATATATATATATATATATATATATATATTTCCAGCCAGTAAAGCGCATTAAAATCTGAAAGTAGGCGTCAATCTGGAGGCTTGCGAGAGAACTGAAAATATTGTAGAATATGAAGTTCTTTTAGTTAGCTCTGTGAGAGTTAAAGAGATACAAATGTGTCTCGTAATATGGACGTGTTTGGAAACAAATAGCCATACTGTAGATGAATAATTACTTGTATTTACACTGTCTTCAAGTCGAAACGTCTCTGATGATGATGATGTGTTATTTATTTTCGAAATCACTCGTTTTTTTTCTTTAATTCGGAACTAAATATATAAAGCTTTTAGGACAGAAATCATAATGAATAAATAGTTTTAATCTTTCTATATTAATTACCATCAAGAACATTTCCTTATTAAGAAATAAATTTATATATTTTTTTTTCTATTCTAATGTATAATTTAAGCATAAAAATAAAAGTGACATTTACAATATTGAAGAATTAGCTTGCACAGTTGGAAATTGCACCTTAAAAGTATCAGTGTAACAAAGAGAAAATAACTTTTGCTATAACAATAATGTCATTACAAGTACAGGAATATCTCGATTAGTGCAGCTAATTTCTACATCGGTAACTTTATTTTTAAGCATTTCACTCCAAGCAAGGGGGGATGCCACTAGCACGTAAGGGGTTATAGAGAGTGGGAGCGAGAGTAAAGAGACGTGATAGAGGAAAGGATGAAGAGAAGGACAGGGAATATTTCAGGGCATCTGGAGATGTCGATTGACATTACATTTGAATAGTTGGAGATTACAGCTATCAGGGAAACAAGTAATAGAGACGGCTACATTTAAAGATGCTTTACTGCACTAATCGAGTATTATGTATAGACTAAGTGAATTTTGATACACTATTTACATTATTCGTCCTATTGTCCTGATCTTTATCGCCATATTTATCACAATGTTTCGGCCGTTGTACGCTTCGGCCTTCTTCAGATGGTTGGAATGTCGAAATGAACTCTTTATTTCGCAAACTGGGGTAGAATGTTCTAGTTCCACGTGCCATGATTAATGGATGTCAGTTATCAGTTATCTCCTGTTAATTTCCCTCTCCAAGTTCTCCACCGCCTTAACCAGATGAACTCACACTTTTGGGGTCCTGTCACTGGATCTAACTAACGTCTTTATCTACTGTGCCATGTGTCTTTGGCACAGTCGATAAATGCGTTAGTTAGTCTACCCCAATGAGCGAAATAAAGGGCCCAGTTCGACATTCCAACCACTTGAAGAAAGCTAGAGTGTACAACGGCCGAAACGTTGTGATAAATATGGCGACAAAAATGAGAAAAATAATCCGAATAATGTAAATAGTGTACATAATACTTTATCTCAGAAATATAGACTGAATTTTGGTTTATAAAGATTTTATCGCACTATTCGAAAACGCATTAATGGAATACACATTAATCGAGGGATTCCTGTACCTGCTTTTAAAGCAAGAGAAACAGTACTACTTATGATACGAAATCACATTCAACACAATAAATGAACAAGTGAAACATCAGGAATCTGGCGGAATGAGAAGGTATAGGAAGTTGGGGAGAAGCATGATCTCTCACGTCCTGAAAGGATACGGCACATAGAAGAAGGAGATCATGAAATTGATAGTTGTAGTCAGCATTAATGGTGCGCCTAAAAGTTTTGAAGATACTTATAAATATTTTAGAAGAATTAGATATTGTCTCTACTGAAAGCAATTAAAATATTGAATGTTATAAATCAGTGAGAAGGTCTATTGTTATTTTATCTTTTATAAGAACCACGAGTTAATCATTTAGTACCCGGAAATGTTTTTCTTTGTAATCATTTCTCCCCTAAGCAAGGCAATAAAGTCACTATGATGCAAGGGAATTACTGACCCATTAGAGAATATGAGAAAAATAATATTAAGGGCTGGGAACGATGAAAGAACATGAATTAACAAGACAGAAATTATGACTGACATTTCATTTAAATTTTTGAAAATCAAAATTGACTGGAAAGCAAGAAGCCGGGAAAGAGTTCCGCAAGCGAGAAGTGCGAGAGAAGAAACTGTTAACATAGAACTTACGGTTCCATCTAGCCATTTCAACTGTAAAATGAGGAAGCCTTGTTGCCATTCTAGTCCTACACTTAAATTCATCTAGTCTAGGTACCAAAGAGCAAAGTTCACCAGAACAATTACCATGAAAGTATTTATAGAAAAGGTACAGGACAGCTATGTTACGGCGGTGGGAAAGTGACTGAAGCCGAGATGCCAGGTCACGACTAAAAATATTGCAGATTCTTCTTTGAAGTTTATCAAGAATCTCTAAATCTTTAGCAGGAATACTAGACTAGATGTGGCAGCCATATTCCAAGCAAGGAGGAGAGGAAGAAATATAAATTCTTAAGTCATCAATTAAAAGCACATATTTTATTTTAGACTTTTCCATCTATATTATTGATAAAAATAAAAGAAATACAAATTAATACCCTGCTTAAGATAGGTTTCACTAGTAGAACAATGGACACTAAAAGCATACTAATATACTAATAATTCTAGTTTGAAATGTTAATAACCGTAATAGTAATTTCGTTTCAACCTTATATCAAGCTTATATCACCTTGTATTCCCAAGCGTTTACCTTTCTAGATACGTTTCTTAACTTCAGTGATCGTGCGGGAACCGGTGTTTTAATGTGATATGGCCGTAAGCAAGATGGCATAAAAAAAAATAATAATGGCCGAATGGTGAGAGAGTTGTTTTTGTTCTATTTTAAAGAACGAGGCAGCCAAAGGAAGGTGAAAGTCACCTCTTGAAATCCGTCCATCGCAGACCGTTTGAGCAGATCGGATTGCCGACATGAAGGTATTTATAACTGAGCCCCATCTGCTTTTTACAAAACCTGTCACCATATCATACATATTTGACAGTGATGACTGGTTGCCATGATGAGTATATTGGGCTTCGGATATTTATATCCCGGAGTCATTTTGTTGGCCAGCTGCTCTCTCGCTGTGGTCTGTGAAACGATTTTATTCGGCCACTGAACAAGGCCAACTTCTAAGTATCCTTCACGTCTGGTGAAATCTTTAAAAATATTTTCTTTCTTTTTCTACACATCATTTTTTTCTCTTTATGTTTTTGTTTCTTTTTTTCAGATCTCTTTTCTGATTTTCTTTTTCTTTTTTCTTTTTTCCTGCCTGATTTTTCCCTTTCTTTCTTTCTTTTTTTCTTTCACTTTGCAATCTTTTCTTTCTTTTTTCTTTTATCTTCTTCTTCCTTTTTTCATATCTCGTTTCCTTTTTTATTTCTTCTTTATTTTTTCCCCGCATCCTTTTTCTTTCTTTCTTTCTTTCTTTCTTTCTTTCTTTCTTTCTTTCTCTTTACAATCTTTTCTTTCTTTTTTCTTTTATCTTCTTCCTTTTTTCATATCTCGTTTCCTTTTTTTATTTCTTCTTTATTTTTTCCCCGCATCCTTTTTCTTTCTTTCTTTCTTTTTTCTTCCTTTCTTTCTTTCTTTCTTGCTTTCTTTCTCTTTACAATCTTTTCTCTCTTTTTTCTTTTATCTTCTTCTTTTTTCATATCTCGTCTCCTTTTTTATTTCGTCTTTATTTTTTCCCCGCATCCTTTTTCTTTTTTTCTTTCTTTCTTTCTCTTTACAATCTTTTCTTTCTTTTTTCTTTTATCTTCTTCTTCCTTTTTTCATATCTCGTTTCCTTTTTTATATCTTCTTTATTTTTCCCCGCATCCTTTTTCTTTCTATCTTTCTTTCTTTCTTTCTTTCTTTCTTTCTTTCTCTTTACAATCTTTTCTTTCTTTTTTCTTTTATCTTCTTCTTCCTTTTTTCATATCTCGTTTCCTTTTTTATTTCTACTTTATTTTTGCCACGCATCCTTTTTCTCTTTTTCTTTCTTTCTTTCTTTCTTTCTTTCTTTCTACAACCTTTTTTCTTCTTTTATTTTTTCTTTCTTTTTCGTATCCCGTTTCCTATTTCGCCTTCTTTTTCTCTTTCTTTATTTCTTTTTTTAAGCATTTCACCCCAAGCAAGGAGGGGATAGTGTCATTAGCACGCAAGGGGTTACAGAGTGACAGTAAAAGTAAAGAGGAATGTTTGAGAAAAGTATATAAAGGGCGGGAATGAGGATCAAGGCATCAGAACATGTCGATTGACATTACATATAAAGTTTTAAAGATTATAGCTATCAGAGAAGCAAATAAGAGGAAGGGAGTTCCACTGTCAGGAAGTGCGAGAGAAGAAGCTGTTGGAATAGAAGAGGCGGTTACATTTAACTGTCTCGACAGTAAAAGGGTGATGCCAACGTAGTAGCACGCTTAAATTCATGCAATTAGGGTAGCAGTGACAGTAGCTCATGGGAGCAGTTGTCATGAAAATATTTGTAGAAATGACAGAGGGAAGCCACGTGTCTGAGAAAGTGACTAGTGTCGAGATGCCAGGTCAGGACCTATCACGTTGCATATCCGTCTTGGACACAAATTTAATTCTTCTTTCTTCCTTTTTCTATGCATCGTTTTCTTTCTTTCTTTCTTCATTTATCTTTTTCTTTCTCTTGGCTTATTTCTTTTCCTTCTTTTTTCTTTCTTTATACCACACCTATTCTTTCTTTCTTCCTTTGTACACAAATTTCATTCTTCTTTCTTTCCTTCTTTTTATAGACAATTCTTTCTTTCTTTTTCTATACATACCTTTCTTTCTTTCTTTCTTTCTTTCTTTCTTTAACTTTCTCTTTCTTTTTGCATATTTCTTTAACTACTGTCTTTTTCTTTATCTTTTCTCAATTTTCTCTCTTCTTTTTCTTTCTTTCTTTCTTTCTTTCTTTCTTCTATCTTTTTTTCTCGGTGTGGTGGTATTCTAATTTTCCATTTTTAATATACGTATTATGTATGTGCAAATATTCCCAGCGCTCTATTTAAAAAAAAAAAAAAATTAACATCATTTCGAAGTGCAAATCATTACCATTAAAATACTTAAATAATTTTAAGCAGTTTTTTTTCTTTAGCACTAATATCTCGTTATCTTGAACTGACAAGCCTTGAGACGATCGTTCATGCCATTCAATATCTCAGCTAGCCCTAAACAATATTAAAAGAAAACCGACGAAGTTATTTCGCGAAAAATAACTGAGAATGACATTTTAATGCTGAGGCCTTGTCCGTTGACATAAAGCCAAGAAGTAGTCGGCCATCGGCTGTCGATTACGATGCCCTAGAACGCAAAGCAAAAAGAGAACTCGATCATCAACACTGAAAGGTTTTTCAGCAGAGTTGGGTTGGGTTATCCTTTTGCTTGAGTTTTGGGCCATGATAATCGACAACCGATGGTCGAGTCCTTACGGTACGAAATAGCGCAATACTTCTTCAGCAAAAATACAGCAGAAGTCAAGAAACAAGTGAACTCTCAACGCCTGTGTTTTCTTGGACACGAACTAAGGCTAGTCAAATCCTGCTCTGCTATTTACTGGCTTGACAAGGTACCAGATGGCATAAGACTTCGCCGTGCACGACCCTAAAGAATACACACGAACGTAGCATGTCAGAAGTAGAGGCTGAACACTGATAGGAATTCTGACCTTAAGAAAGATGTTTGCTTTTAATCATTTCATCCCAAGTAAGGCGATAATGCTACTAAGACGCACGGGGATACCGAGAGAGAAAGAAACAGAGAGTGGGCAATAAAAGAACAGGATTCAAGCAAAACTGCAGATGTCGATTGACGTTGCCTTTGATTTTTGAAGATCGTAGTTGAGTGGAAAATTAGAAGCCGAGAGAGAGAGTTCCACAAGTAAGAAGTGCAAGAAAAGGGACTATTCGCATAGAACTTACGGTTACATCTAGCAATTTAAACAGCGAAATGATGAGACCTAACTGTCAATTAAATACTGCACTTAAAATCATGAAGTCAGAAAGCCCGTCAGAACAATTGCCAAGAAAATATTTTTAGAAAAAAGCACAGAGAAACTATGTTACGACAACGGGAACGTGCCTAGAACCGAGATGCTAGGCCAGGACCGATAACGTTGCATATTCTTTTGATTTTATCAGCAATCTCTAGATATATAGAAGCATCAGACTAGATGTGGTAGCAATATTCAATGGGCAGACGAATAGTACACTTACTTTCATCAATCATGATTAACGGATATTCCTCGGGGGTGGGGGCGTGCTTTGAGTGCTTATTGGGACTTTAACTCAATCCAGACCACAAGTGGAACACGTACATACGATCCATCGCTAAAGGGAAAACTGTCTGTTCCCTGTGCTTCTCTAGCAAGTATCTGACTCCTCCTGATATCCTCTACCCTTACAAGAGAACGAAAATAGAGTATTGGTGTCATATATGGGCGGGAGCTGTACAGTCTTCAGTTTCCATTCTCGATAGTGTCCAAAAGCGTACTTGAATCCGTTCTTCACAGACGAGAGATCGCATACTTCTCTCTGCTTTATCACTATTCCATATCGAGTGTTCAGATCAGCTACACTGACTTCCACCAGTCCTAATCTTCACGGCTAAGACTTGCCATGCCACGCACATTGTAGCGAACCACCTTTAATCCCTTCGTATTCCACTGGTGAGATGTAAATTCTCTCCACGAACCACTGCCTTGTGGAACCGACACTCAAGAGGTCACTTACCTGTTTACTAGAATCTTAACCTGCTCAAGTCCAGGATTAACCATTATCTTCCGCTGGCGTAAATTTTCTTCTGCATTCTCTGGGTTTGTGCATGCATTTTCCCGCGTGCTAGCGTGTGCCCGCCCGTCTGCACGGATGTGCGTCGTGAACATTTTGTAAATTTATTCGTTTTTTTTATCCTTAGCAAACTTAGTTTGTTTTTGCGACCTATTTTTATTTATTTATTTGTTTTTCTTTATGGGCAATTTATTTATTTATTTTTTTGCAAGGGAAGTTGGTTGTATTTCATTTATTTACGATTTTACATGAATGATTAATTGTTATTAATGGTTAGGCAATAAATATTATATTATATTATATTATATTATATTTATGTATATGATAACAATTATGTTAATGTTATGTTATAAACATATAAAAAAATGTCTTAAAATAATTATCGGACTTTGACGTCATTTGTTTACATTTGGATACACCATGAGCAGATATGAATGTATGAGAGAAAATCATGGAGAATTGTGGTTTAAAAACAGCAAAATCGACCTTGCTAACGAAAACGCTCCTCTGTGGCTCAATCGGTAAAAAAAAGGTTCCGTATAAGATACAGGTTCGATTCCTGACGGAGGATGCATATTTTCTGTGAAAATTTCTCGGACATTCAGGCCGGTAAATGTTGATCAATACTATTTATTATAAAACAGACCGTTTACTTAAATATTTGCATCTATAAAAAGAACGTATAAACATAAAAAAATGTATTAAATTTATGTTAATGTTTAAGTGGTAAATTCTTAACCATGCTCACACATGCATATACGCATATTTATATATGTTTACTTGGCTATTGTTTCGTTTTTAATTTGGTTTGGTGATATCATAAGTATTAATTGTAGGATGTTACATTTTTAAATAAATTTATTATTGATAGAATTTATGTACATGTATCTGTAACTATACGCTAATGCAAACGCACGTGCAAACATCTATTCGCTCACGTACATAGGCATACATATGCGTACATACGTACACACAGACGAGTGTACGCGGTTACATGTACACTTAAGTCTGTTCTTTGTTAGTAATAAACTAGTCAATAGATGATAAAATTATTTACTTTTTAAAATATTTTTTACATATACATATGTATATATACATATATGTACACCCCCGTACACCTACGCATACACCGCATGCTAAGTAGTGTATGCAATTAAAATAAGTGTATGCTTATATCATATGTTATCGTTTATTTCTGTCCTGGGTATGATGATAAACTGCATCTGTGTCCTGGGTATGACGATAAACTACGCCCGACAGCAAGGCCTCTGATCAGGAGGTTTTGAGGAGCGTGAAACGACCTCATAATTTCTGATGTTCCCAGGTCCACCCTGACTCGCGGTGGTAGCACCTTTTAGGGTCCTAGCTATAGGAAAATAGTTAACTACCAAAATTGTGTCAAAATACTATGAAAGTGTAAAAATAGGTTTTAATACCAGAAATACGTTGTAAAAAAATTATTTCCAGCAATAATTTTTTGAAGGAAAAAATTATTAACAGCAATACTTTAAAAAAAATTACCAACTACACAGTTTAAAAAAAAAATAATATTACCAGCTATACATTTCTTTGAAAAAAATATTACTAGAAATAGATTTTTGAATGAAAAAAGTATTACCAGAAATACTTTTTTGGAAAAAGAAATATTCACAGCAATAAAAATTGTCGTCATTAAATAACCGATTGAGGTTGATATACCGTAAAACAAACCAAACCAAACAAAACCTTATCGTTTATTTAATATTTCATTTTTATTTTTATTTAATAGTAGTTTACTTGTTTTTGCCTTGGTGTTATATATTGATGTATTAATTATCGTGGGTTAGGTTTCTTCATTTTTTATGTTTGTGTATGTGTGTGTATGAGTGTCCACATGTATATGTACACACACGTGCATAGATGCGTACTTTAATGTTTATTCGTTTTTTTTTTTTAATAAATTCATTTTATATTATATTTGTTTCTTTTTTTTATTTATTTAAAGTCTGTACTATTTTTTAAGTTTATATTTATTTTATTATTAGGTTGGTGCAAAAATAAAAAAAATAAAAAATAAATGATGTAAAAACGTCAAAAAACGACATTATTACGTCATTATTTTTGCACCAACCTAATGATATTTATTTGATTATTTTTATTTAGTGCTTAGATGGCAATGTAAATATTTATGTGCCTACATTTGCCCATTATTTCAGTTTTCTTGTTTAAGAATGTATTTATTATTTATTATTGCTCATTTTTCCTCTAAGGATGATTTAAAACTTTTGCTGTTAATACTGTTCAGGGCTGGGATTTTTATTATTTCACATTTGATTTTGGTGTGGCTATTGTTTTCGTTTTGGCTCCACATGTATTTTGATAGGATTGTAGGATATAAATGTATTTATGTACCTACGTTTTTATATAATCTAGCTCGGTGACCATGAAACGTGTTAGTAAAAGATACCTACATTAATAATACTCATTTTTATTTTATGTGCCGACGTTGGCATATGAAATAAGATCTGAATATTTGAATTTGATGTGCCAACGATTTGAAGCGTTGGTGCTGCTAGTATAGCTGACTGGCTTTAATAAAAGAAAAGTGAAAAGCCTGGAGAGTGTTTATATATTCCCAGAGAACTGGGGATATATTTGAATGCACAATAAGAAGCTGACAACCGTACAAGACGTTATTGGTGCATTTGGAAACGCCTTCATAAGAATTAGATAACATTTAATTGGGACCACATAATCAGTAAGAATATCGAGGATAATTCCAAAGTGTTAAGGAGTTTGGCCATCATTTCATCTCCAGGAAAATCCATCCTATTTTTCAAATGCCTTTTCCCTTCAGGAGGCAAGTGATCATGGCTCTCTTTATTTTCTGCCAAATCCATGATGTCTTTGAAAAGATAGTTGAGGGAGTTCATTTTGCCTTCTCTACTTTTTTGAATTCATAATTTTCATTCTCAAGGACAGAGTACCCTGATATTTTGTTGAAAGATGAGGGTCAGAGAAGAGATGTTTTCTTGCCTTTTCCAAGGGCGTCTGTACGAAATTGAACACAACAGACTAGACAACCGTTACGCGTACTAACACATCCTATTTTACTAGGGCGAAAAGTCAGTAATTTCATTTCCTGAAGAAATATCCTAAATTAAGGATTTGCTATAGAAAAATAATAATTTGCATACATTTATAACGGTATTTTAATCAAAAAGTTTAATAATAATAATAATAATAATGTTGTACTTATGGAGAAAGAAGTCGATCAGAAGTAAGAGAAAAACAAGATCTTTTTGTTTAAAGAGAGAATATAATGTGATCAACAGGTGTTCCTTTAATAGGGCAACATTTTAGTTGTAAGCTAAGTAATCGATATCAACAAAGAAAGGTGACCATATTCTGTATTTGATAATGAACACACTGTGTGTTTTAATACAGGTCAGACGAAATCAGCGTCGTTTTAAACTTTTCATGAAACGCATTTAAAAAGAAGGGAACCAAAATTCACACGCTTTTATTATTGTTGTCACTTTACTAAACTTAGCATTGTAGGAGAAAAGGTTGCAGTGCTGGCGCACCGAATGACGATAAGGAGTTTGAACTTTTAGGTTGTACTTATTAACCATCTCAGAGCCAGACACACATACGTCTTCTTTTTTTTCAATATTTCAGCCTTAAGCAAAGTAATAAAACCACTAAGATGAGTTATTAAGTATGAAAGAATATTAGGAAAACATACTTAAAGAGAGAGAACAATAATAATAAAAAAAAAAATGAAAATAAGAATGAATAAGATAACGATTGAAACTTCTTTAAAGTTTTTGAAGAAGAAGTTGTCTGGAAGGCACGAAGCCGGAAGTGAGTTCCACAAGCGAGAAGTGTGAGAAAAGAAACTGTTAGCATAAAAATTTCGGATATATATATATATATATATATATATATATATATATATATATATATATATATATATATATATATATATAATAAAAAGATTTTAATATATATATAATAAAAAGATTTAAACACTAATATTCCATTGCTATAATTTATTACATTGGAATCGTAATTACGATCTAGTTCATCAGACCTACAACATATATATATATATATATATATATATATATATATATATATATATATATATATATATATACACACACACATATTAAAAATATATATATATCTTAAAAATTATTTTTTCTCAATAGTAGCACAACACTAATTTTCATGCGCAGGATACTCGCCAGGTGCTGACTAAAAACTGAACGTTGCATAATTTAGATATTGATATTTATGCCGTACTGTAATGATAGGGAAGCAGTCTATTTATTTACGGGGTGGGGGTGCAATAAAATAAAATAATAATAATATATATATTATTGATAGAATGTGTGTGTGTATATATATATATTATTATTATTTATGTATAAAGAAGAATTACTTAAGTGTAATTGTTTATATCAATCATTATGTCCCCGACTCCGCAGTTTCGTGGTACAGTGTCCACTTTTCAAGGGTTTAATATATATATATATACACACACACACACACACACACACATATATATATATATATATATATATATATATATATATATATATATCAAAATTCTCATGCCAAAAGAAGGACAAAAATTTATATAAACATATGTTTGCAAATCCTTCGTCTTTCAGTTATTAAGCTTAAAGTTTATTAAAGATTACAGTAGACTCTGTTAAATGTACAATTTAAAATACAATAAACATTGGGGGTGGGTTGCTTACACCGAAACAAGTTTAAATGTCTATATAAACATATGTCCAAAAGGACATCGTTGTACCTCAACACAGCAAATGATAACAAAATGTACAAGATCTCCTCCGCTTCCTTCTACACACGTATGCGCCCGTCGGATCATTGACTGGTAGACCATTATAAAAAATCCCACATGGCGTCGTATGGTTTCCAGGCCTCCATGACACGTTGATGAAGCGTATCTGCATTATTAATGCCTGCTGCATAAATCAATTATTTTAGGTGGGGCTTCACTGATAAAAATCCAAAGTACTAAGGTAGGGACAGGCCATGGAATTTGTCCTCCCCTACCCTATCCATCTTTCCTGGTAAATGTCAACCAGTGCATCTGGAACAATATGACTAACATGGGTTGATGCCCCATCATGTATGAACCACATGCGTTTTTATATTAGCAGGGGTATATCCTCTCGCTGGTTCAGAAGTGTCTACGAAATAAATTCCTTGTAGATAGCACCTGTAAGACATGCTGGGAGAACATATCTATATAGTTACCTAGATTTCCAGACCATATATGAATGGAAAACTGATGCTGGTGTCAAGCCTGCATTGTACCCATGGGGATTTCGATCTACCCACGAATGTTGGTTGTGTAAATTTCTTATTCCATCTCATCGTTTATGTTACCTCATAAAGACTGAAAAAAATAAAAACCGGAACGGCAATTTATGCAATAAACCATCGGCAAAAGTTCTCCGGTGGTGAGTAATCAGAGGGCGAAAGACCCTGCACACGTTGCAAATGATATAGAAACAGGATCTGCTCTTAAAGTACCCTTCATTTGGTATTATGAGATGTACGACATGCTAGGGCTACTTGACGTGTGCTAATACCTGGATTGTCTCCGATAGCCTGTAGAAAGTCTTCTTCGCAGTCAGGCTTACAAGCTGATTTCGCTCCTCCTCGATTCATAGTTTTGTGGTGACACAGATCCTGTCCCAGCATGACGAAGATAAATAGCAACAAAGGTTGGATGACTCGATCGCCTTCGGTCTGGAAACGCAAAGTGATACAGCCGTGCAGTCTCACGTCCATTACGATTCGCGCGGCCGTATGTAAAAATCTACTCACGATATGAATATCCTGCCATTGTTAAACGGAACACTTATTTATATATATATATATATATATATATATATATATATATATATATATATATATATATATATATATTGTAATTTTTGTTACGATTCCAGAGTCTTTTATTTGTCAGTAATATTTAGAGTGAGCAATATTATTTTTTTATCTTTACTTAAACTTAGTTTGTTGTTGTAAAACCTATTTTTCTAGTCCGTTTCAGTTGAACCAAATCTCATATATATATATATATATATATATATATATATATATATATATATATATATATGTGTGTGTGTGTGTGTGTGTGTGTGTGTGTGTGTGTGTGAAAGGAATAAAAAGAAAGATAAGCATTTCGCTTGAGACACTCCTTAGACTGTTTTGCTTAATTTAATTTCGCTTTTCAAATTTCTTCACTCCAAACCTCAACATGATTCTGTTGAATTAAGATGTATCCCAGAAAAATGGAGAGACAAATTTCATTAATTTAATTTATCGTATGTGTCTTTGACAAATTCTTGCTTTCATGGTTAATTTAGATAAAAGCAAAATATTCCTTGTGTTAATCGTTACATGGTAAAATATGTTTATTTAAATCCTATCCCAGTAATTTTTACTTTGCACAATATATATTTCTGCCATAATTTCAACATTATCCACTTGTCTATTCACCTGCTTTGACGCAGTCGCAGCACCTGTTTAATCACATACGATTACGACACTTTTATATCATGAGGGAAGAAAATAATTCATAAATGCTTATATCACTTTAAACGTCATTTCTAGTGGATACTCATATTTGAGTAGATGTTTTGTTTATTTATTAAACAGCATATTTATTTATTTTCGCCTACCGGCCTGAATATTCGAATAATCTTATTAAACAAAAATATGCACTCTCCGACAGGATCCGAGCCTGCGTCTCCCCACCCACTGTGCAGAGCGAAACAGCTGTTAGATCCGACGTACCTTAGCCGGTTCGCCCACGTAGAAGCTTTGCCCATCGAGCAAGGTTTGAACAGTGCCTTTAAACGAAATCCAAATTCTACGAAATTATCATATCTACTCAGTTACGTATCCAAAAGTAACGGTTTTCCTCTGCCTATGGGGTACGCAGGTTCGAATCCTGCCGAATAGCTCTTATTTTTCGTTAATAAGATTTCTCGAATATTCAAGCCGGTAGACAAAAATTAATAAATATAGTATTTATTAAATAAACAATGTATCTACTACCCAAAGAATATTTTTAAATATATGAAATATATGATACTAGCTGTATATGCCCCGTATGACATAATGGATAAGATTTATTGTACGATAAATAATAAATAATATGATATCAAAGATAGGATTTATGAGTTCTAATAATAAAAAGTATCAGGATTGGTGTCATAAAAAAAGAAAACTACAACACATATCAATTCGGCATTTAGTTTCCTTCGAAGCAGTTTCCTTTCTTAAGCTACAGACATTATCCAGCGTCGTTTCCATCGATGGAAGCATTCCTTGAACTGCTTTTTGGGATAGTAAGCGACTACCTCATCGTATTATCAGGGTTTGCCTCGACGTCTTGAAATCTTGTTCCTTTCAACTGGGATTTGATTTTTGAAGGGAAAAAAGTCGCAAGGGGCGATAACTGTGGAGTATGGTAGTTATCGGACCTGGGGAATGTCAATCTCGACCAAAAACTGCTGCACAAGCCATAATCCCTGATGGAACCTCGGTAGTGTGCTGAGACGACCACACTCTACACACTTCCCTTCCAAGCACTGCTATAAATAGTGGAAGTGAGCGAGACGTTATAACTTAGTGTGCATGGGCGACAGAGTTCAAGACTAATGTGTGCCAAACGGGTTCATTCTGTTTACTTTAGCTCCGTTACCATAGCGAATGTCACAATACTTTTAATCGGACCCCGTTCCATGCGGTAAATAATATATCAAAGATAGGATTATGGTAAATAATAAATTTTAATACGATAAAATTGACACCCATTCTGATGATTACATATATAGTGCTACTAAATCATTTTCCAGGAGCTCGCATGTGGCAAAAGACCACGTAGAGCCTCATGTCATCAATTCAAGGATCAGCTCAAAAACACCATGCTAAGGACAGAAATCGATCCGGTCAAGTCGGAGACGGAAGCTGCAGGAAGAACCTGTTGGAGAAGAGCAGTCCACAAAAACAACATCATTCGAAAATAGCAGGAGACAAATAGAAGAGACGAAGAGTGCCAAATAATAAGCCAGACATCCCCATCCCTTTAACCCTTCTACGCTACCATGAGGCGGCTGCGGACATCTCTTCAGAACCAACATAGGACTCATTTCACACAGAAGGAAATGTCTATGAGCACCGCAGTACTTGGAAAATAGTTCCGTCAACGAGTACCAATAAATGAATATAGACATTTACCGTAAGCTATTTTAACAGAATTTATTTTTAAAAAAATGGTTTTCAGAAAGATAGTGGTATTAAATTATGATGGAAATTAATTGGAAATAATTTCGCTCTTAGAATGCATAGCAAATCATTCCTCAATAGAAATTTATTACGAAAATTTTTACTATAGGAATTCATTGCAAATGATTCATAGTATTGTACTGGAAGTAATTTTACTATAAAAAATTATTATAAGCGATTTATTACATTAATACAGTGCCACTGATTTGATATAAGAATGCACTATAAATTATTTTACTTTAAGTGTGCTTTGAAAATGACTTTCCAAGTGTATCAATTGGAAATGACTCTTAATGGAGGAATACATTGTAATTTTTTTTTTTTTTTATATAAGAATGCAACGTAAATGATTTTACAATAGGAACGCATTGGAAATGATTTTACTATAAGAAGACATTACCAATGATTTTAACCCCCCAAAATACTATTTAAATCATAACATGGGCAAAATTTATTCTAGAAATACAGACTACATTCTTTCATTCTAAGCTCAAATATTTCATGATACAACTCTTAAAATTTAAAGGAATTTAAAAAATTCTTTGTTGTGCATACTGACATATCAGATAAGCTAGCTATTCGATTCAAGATGGAAGCCGGACACAAACTTCGGTAGTATGGAAATTTTTGAAAGTTCGATTTATTATCTTTACACCCACCCACTTTCTCTATCGATTATTAAAGCCAGTCTAAATCAGCAACCAAAATTACGGTGTTGATTTCTGTTGAAAACAGCCTCAATCTTTGGCCAAGAAAAAACAAAGCTTTCCTAACTTGCAAGGAAAAAAAGTTTTTACCTTGTTTTTTTTTCTTTTCTTTTTTTACGCGGAGAGAAGATTTCGTTTCAACAATATTGTTAAACTTCGAAGGTTTCCAATCAGTAAATAACTATTGATTAGCAGATAATCACGACCCAATAAGAATCACGCCTCGTTGCTTTGATTAGACATTTGTACCCCGTCTGTCTGCGTGAGAAAAAAAAAAAAAAAGAAAAGAAAAAAAAGAGGAGGTTTGCCATTCTCTGTCTTGACAGATTGGTTTTTAATTTTGACGCTTTTCTTTGTTTCGAAATTTAACGCGTCATTGTCTGTCTAATGTTGATGTCAACTTATCTTTACTCGGACCCATCAACAGTCAGTAATGTTTTCTTCTGTCTTTGCAAATTAGTTAACTAAATCAATCTCTGTAATTTGTTGCGGTGCAAAGGAAATAGATTTCCGTTAAATCAAGTAAACGGGTATTTGGTATATCATTGCAAAAGAGTGTTACAGATGTTATAACACTTAAAACTCTATTCGTCTATGCCATGTATATCTATCTATCTATCTATCTATCTATCTATCTATCTATCTATTTCAGTCTGTTCTTTATCTATCTATCTATCTATCTAACTATCTAACTATCTATTTATCTATCTATCTATCTATCTATCTATCTATTTCAGTCTGTTCTTTATCTATCTATCTATCTATCTAACTATCTAACTATCTATTTATCTATCTATCTATCTATCTATCTATCTATTTCAGTCTGTTATTTATCTATCTATCTATCTATCTATCTATCTATCTATCTATCTATTTCAGTCTGTTCTTTATCTATCTATCTATCTATCTATCTATCTATCTATCTATCTATTTCAGTCTGTTCTTTATCTATCTATCTATCTATCTATCTATCTATTTCAGTCTGTTCTTTATCTATCTATCTATCTATCTATCTATCTATTTCAGTCTGTTCTTTATCTATCTATCTATCTATCTATCTATCTATCTATCTATTTCAGTCTGTTCTTTATCTATCTATCTATCTATCTATCTATCTATCTATCTATCTATTTCAGTCTGTTCTTTATCTATCTATCTATCTATCTATCTATCTATCTATCTATCTATTTCAGTCTGTTCTTTATCTATCTATCTATCTATCTATCTATTTCAGTCTGTTCTTTATCTATCTATCTATCTATCTATCTATCTATCTATCTATCTATCTATCTATGGGTCTGTCTGTCTGTCTATTTATGGGTTTGTCTGTCTCTGCTTATTAACTTCCATATCTATCTATCTATCTATCTATCTATCTATCTATCTATCTATCTATCTATCTATCTTATTCAGACATGGCGCTTGTTGAGTATGACCATTGGTGACAAGTTTGTTCTGGTTTTTTTTTTTATTCTTGTGAAAATGACATGGTAAATGAAGCCAGCAAGTGGCTTGCAATGCCTATTGTAGTCGCGGTAAACGTTGTTGTACTGTATAGGGCCTTGCCTGTTTAGTAAATTTTCAGGTTGTTCGTTGGTTTTCATGTGCCGGATGAGACCGGGGCGGTTTCTGGCGGTCTTCTTACGCACCCCGCATGTTAAGTTATTCCCAGCGTATACTAATTGCAACTGTAAAATTTTTAAAAGTAGTAAAAATCGTAATTTAAAAAAAAATTGTCATGATCCGTTTCAAGGACCACAGTATACACGAACATTCATTACCCAACTCTATCGTGCTTTGTAATGTGTCCAAACCACGCCCTTTTTCTCCGTTTGACACTGGTGAAAAGAGGTTCCTCGTGTCCCACAAAACTTTGAACCCTTTTCTGCAGATATTTTTTGTTCGTTTATTATTCTTTATTCTTCGTCTATATTCTTTATTTTCTTTCTTCTTTCCAACATTTATTCGTTTTCTTTCTTTCTTTCTTTGTCTTACCTTTTTAGATTGTCTCTTTCTTTCTTTCTTTGAGTTACTTTTTATATCTCCGTTCTTTCTTTCTTTCTTTCTTTCTTTCTTTCTTTCTTTGTCTTACTTTTTTAGATTGTCTTGTTTCTTTCTTTCTTTGAGTTACTTTTTAGATCTCCGTTCTTTCTTTCTTTCTTTGTGTTAATTTTTAGATCGCCTCCGTTCTTTCTTTCTTTCTTTCTTTCTTTCTTTCTTTCTTTCTTTGTGTTACTTTTTGCATTGTCTCCTTTCTTTCTTTCTTTCTTTCTTTCTTTCTTTCTTTCTTTCTTTCTTTCTTTCTTTCTTTCTTAGAAAACAAGCAATGTATGTGTCTACGGTGAAACAATGCTTAGAAAGTCAGTCACACAAACCATTTGTTAATATAATGTGACCTACTGAACATCACACTATTTTGACCTGGAAGTAAACTAATAATAAATAAATATCGAGGTACTTATAGTAAAATATCATTAACAAACTACCCTCAAAGATGTTGAGCCGGTGTAGTGAGTTCGATCCTCATTAGATGCAATACACTTGTAACACTGTATTAGACTTACTCAAGTTTAGTAAATTTATAAATCTGTAAAAGTTTCCAGCGAAAACCATGTTTTCGTCTGTGTATTAAACTTCTGGTTCTCAAAAATCTGGTGTGGAATACTGACACATATCAAACCCCCACATCAGGGAAAATAACCTCGCAAGATGGTCTCACAAATAAGTGGCGTCGTGTAAATAAATAAAGCTGAGTCATCGATTATCCATTGGCTGTCATAACCTTACTTCTATAGCTTCGTTTTTAAAGCATTTATTCACTGCTTCTTGCTATTTACGTTTTTCATTCGTAAAGTATAAGTTGTCTGTCTGTTTTCATTCCTTCCAGTAAGTTAGTCTTTCGGTCAGAAGGCACCTTCGATGTTAAACATATTGCTTGCTTGTTTATGCACAAAGTTAGATCGATAGAAGACAATGCAGTCACACTCTGCGCATGCGTCAAGGGAGGTGTTCTTTATTGCACAGTTAAATTTGGCGGTCTTGAGGGATTGAAAAGAAAGGAAGAAATAAACAAACGAATCAAACAGCAGAAAGGCCCCTCGCTAAGAAAAAGACAACTGTGATTAAAAGGGAGAGAACGAGAAAGATAGAGTGTGTAAGAGAGAGAGGGGGGAGTAGTAAGAGAGGGAGAGAGAGAGAGACGAAACTGAGAAATATTGTGAGCTCATTTTGAGAGAGGAGAAATGAAACTTAAAATATACGAAAAAACAAAATGACAGCATGACTATAAAGAAAGGAAGAAAGAAAAAAGAAAGAAGAGTGAATGAAAAAGAAAAAAAGATACAGGGCCACAGATGAAGAAAGAAAGAAAGAAAGAAAGAAAGAAAGAAAGAAAGAAAGAAAGAAAGAAAGAAAGGAAAAGAAGTATGAATGAAAAAGAAAAAAGAGTAAGGACCACAGATGAAAGGGGAGAAAGAAAGAAAGAAAGAAAGAAAGAAAGAAAGAAAGAAAGAAAGAAAAGGGAAAGAAGTATGAATGAAAAGAAAAAAGAGTAAGGACCACAGATGAAAGGAAAGAAAGAAAGAAAGAAGGAAGGAAGAAAGGAAATGAAGTATGAATGAAAAAGAAAAAAGATTAAGGACCACTGATGAAAGGGGAGAAAGAAAGAAAGAAAGGAAGAAAGAAAAAAGAAAGAAGAGTGAATGAAAAAGAAAAAAAGATACAGGGCAACAGATGAAGAAAGAAAGAAGAAAATGGAAAGAAGAATAAATGAAAAAAGAAAAAAGATACAGGACCACAGATGAAGAAAGAAAGAAAGAAAGAAAGAAAGAAAGAAAGAAAGAAAGAAAGAGAAGTATGAATGAAAAAGAAAAAAGAGTAAGGACCACAGATGAAAGGGGAGAAAGAAAGAAAGAAAGAAAGAAAGAAAGAAAGAAAGAAAGAAAAGGGAAAGAAGTATGAATGAAAAGAAAAAAGAGTAAGGACCACAGATGAAAGGAAAGAAAGAAAGAAAGAAGGAAGGAAGAAAGGAAATGAAGTATGAATGAAAAAGAAAAAAGATTAAGGACCACTGATGAAAGGGGAGAAAGAAAGAAAGAAAGAAAGAAAGGAAGAAAGAAAGGAAGAAAGAAAGGAAGAAAGAAAGGAAGAAAGAAAGGAAAAGAAGTATGAATGAAAAAGAAAAAAGAGTAAGGACTACAGATGAAAGGGGAAAAAGAAAGAAAGAAAAAGGAAAGAAGTATGAATGAAAAGAAAAAAGAGTAAGGACCACAGATGAAAAGAAAGAAAGAAAGAAAGAAAGAAAGAAAGAAAGAAAGAAAGAAAGAAAGAAAGAAAGGAAATGAAGTATGAATGAAAAAGAAAAATGATTAAGGACCACAGATGAAAGGGGAGAAAGAAAGAAAGAAAGAAAGAAAGAAAGGAAAAAAAGTATGAATGAAAAAGAAAAAAAAGAGTAAAGACCACAGATGAAAGGGGAGAAAGAAAAAAAGAAAGAAAGAAAGAAAGAAAAACAGAGAAAGAAAAAAGTAAAAGAACTATGGATGAAAAAGAAAAAGCACTACTGATGAAAGGGGTAAAGCCAGAAAGAAAGAATATAAGAAAGAGAATAAGAAAGAAAAATAAGAAAGAAGACATAAAAGGAGATGGAAAGGAAAGAAAATTAACAGAATGAAAAATAGCACGAAAAATGGATAAAAAGAAAAGAAAAATAGATACACGAAGAGGAATAGAAAATAGATAAATGAAAGAAAAAGGAAAGACAAAAGAATAAAAAGCGAAGCAATTGAGGAAAAAGAAAGAAAAAGAAAATACATGAAGGAAACAGAAGAAAGAAAGAAGGAAATAACGGAAATAAAAGAAAAATTAAATAATAAACTCAGAAAGAAGGAAGTAAAAAAAAGCAACGAAAGAATAAAGACAAGAATGATAGACAATAGGAAGAACTAGAAAGAAAGAAAAAGGAACAATCAAGAATAATAAAGAATAACAAGTGAATGAAAAATAGAAAAAAAAAAAGGAAAGAAAAATAGAAACATTTTCGAAAACTATGAATGAAAATGTTCCGTAACAAAATTAACTTCTGCAAACTCCAAAGGTTCTTGTTAAATTCAAAATAACCTCACTTCGTGCTTCCCATAAAACCGAAGAATATACGTTGTAATATTTCTTCTTCTTCTTCTTCTTCTTCTTCTTCTTCTTCTTCTTCTTCTTCTTCTTCTTCTTCTTCTTCTTCTTCTTCTTCTTCTTCTTCTTCTTCTTCTTCTTCTTCTTCTTCTTCTTCTTCTTCTTCTTCTTCTTCTTCTTCTTCTTCTTCTTCTTCTTCTTCTTCTTCTTCTTCTTCTTCTTCTTCTTCTTCTTCTTCTTCTTCTTCTTCTTCTTCTTCTTCTTCTTCTTCTTCTTCTTCTTCTTCTTCTTCTTCTTCTTCTTCTTCTTCTTCTTCTTCTTCTTCTTCTTCTTCTTCTTCTTCTTCTTCTTCTTCTTCTTCTTCTTCTTCTTCTTCTTCTTCTTCTTCTTCTTCTTCTTCTTCTTCTTCTTCTTCTTCTTCTTCTTCTTCTTCTTCTTCTTCTTCTTCTTCTTCTTCTTCTTCTTCTTCTTCTTCTTCTTCTTCTTCTTCTTCTTCTTCTTCTTCTTCTTCTTCTTCTTCTTCTTCTTCTTCTTCTTCTTCTTCTTCTTCTTCTTCTTCTTCTTCTTCTTCTTCTTCTTCTTCTTCTTCTTCAGAATCTTCTTCTTCTTCAGAATCTTCTTCAGAATCTTCTTTTTCTTCTTCTTCAGAATCTGGATTATCCTAATCCTCCACATCTTTCTATCTCTTGTAGATCTAAACAATACTTGTCCCTTATTATCCCTCCCAGTTTCTCGTTGATTCCCTCTGACCTTTAATATGTCATGTGAGTGTTAAATTCACCAAGACCTCTTTATTCATTATAAGCCCGAGTAGTTTTGACAGTCTCCTTCTGAATGCCAATGTATTTATATTCTAGATATAACGGCTTTATATCGTGAATAACAATCACATTAATTCCTGACAGCTGACAACCCCTTTCATTTGATTTTCAATGCATTTCTATAGTAAAAACGTTAGCTATGCATTTTCACTACATATGTAAAAACTGTTTTTTCACTAATACTTGGATTAATTCCTGGCTACTGACAATTGCTTTCAGTTGGTTTTCAATGCTCAATATCGACACTGTGCACCATGGCTTCCTCAAGCAAATACAGAATATAAAAATAACTATGATTAAAACTTCTATCGTAAACCATTTACAATATATTATAAAAGAAAATAATTTTCAATGCATTCTATTGCAAACTTCATTTGTAAAACATTCCTACACTAAAACTATTTACTATTGTAAAGAAAAAATGCATATATTGTCCACCTATATTAAAAGTATTTATAAAGCCCGATAATCAAATTAGTTTACAATACATTCCCATTAAAATCACTTGCAATGAATTCTTATAATAAAATAATTTCCAAAACATTTACAATGCTTTTCTATCGTAAAATCATTTACAAACAATATATTCTTATAGTAAAATCATTTCTAATGCATTCTTATAGTAAATTCATTTATCATCTATTCCTATGGAATATCATTTGCAATGTATTCCTATGGTAAAATCATTTGCAATGCATTATTGCAGAAAATCATTTGCAGTGTATTGCTATTGTAAAATCATTTGTAATGTATTCCTACAGAAAATTGATTTGCAATGTATTCCTATAGTCAAATCATTTACAAAGCATTCTTATAAAAAAAATCACTTGCAGTGTATACTTATAGTAAAAATCATTTACAATATATTCCTCTACTAAAATCACGTACAATACATTCCTATAGAAAAAGGATTTGCAATGATTATCTATATAGATATTTATCATTTTCTACGATATTTAATATGTAATGATTAGGGTGAATGTAATTTTTTTTATATCAATGTACGATAAATTCTACAGGTGAGAAACTGGTTTACGGACACATGTCGTGGGCGATGTTATAAACACAAAAATTCTTGTTAATTTTTCTCTTGATCCTTTCCATTTTCTTCTTTGTTTCTTTGTTTCTTTATTCTTTCTCTCTTCCTTTTTTTTCTTCTTTCTTTCTTTCTTTCTTTCTTTCTTCTTTCTCTCTTCCTTTTTTCTTCTTTCTTTCTTTCTTTCTTTCTTTCTTTGTGCATTTGAATTGCAATGTTTCAACTTTGTTCAGTTTGATTGTTCTGATTTAAATTTAAAACATCTTTAAATTCAGATTTACATACAGATTTTTTTTTTTTTTTACTTAAACGTTATTTTTAGGGGATAACCCTATTTGAATAAACCCTCCGTTTGTTTCTTGAACAATATATTTATTTATTTTCGACTACCGTCCTGAATATTCGAGAAATCTTATTAAACAAAATATAAGCTCTAAGACTGGATTTGAATATGAGTCCCCTTGGCAGGAGAAACCGACATTAGGCCCGGAATACTTTAGACCGACACGTCCACAGAGTGAGTCGTCAATCAAGCAAAGTTGAATAGTGCCTTGTAAACACGAATCTTTCTGAAACTATCGAGACATACATATTTGTTCAGTTTCGTATCCTAACGTAAACAAATTTTTAGTTTTTCCGACCTCTTGTGCTGTTAGGCGTCGCTGGGAGACACAGTCGCCTGTCAGTGGCAAGGTGAGTGGCCTGGAGGAGAGATATCTTGTGGAGAGTGTCTGCCACTAAGTCGCTCCACCATTTTCTTGGTCTGCCTCTCGCTCTCCAGCCAGACTACCTAAGGGTGTATGCTCGTAGGGCTAGTTGGTTGGTAGGCATACGAGTGAGGTGTCCGATACACTTGATCCTCTCTCGTTCGATGTGTTGTATGATTGGTATTGCTCCAAATATATCTCTTCATTCCTCATTCCTAATCTTGTCTCGCCTAGTCTTGTTCACTGCTTTCCACTGGTATTTCATTTCACAAGGGATCAGTTTCCTCTCAAGGTTTTTTTGTTAGGAGCCATCTCTGTCACTGGCATGTCAGCGTTGGTAGAAAAATGGCGTTGATGCGACTTGCCTTGGTGAGCATGGAAATGCTAGGATGTTTTAGAAGAGGATCAAGTTTGTAACTGACTGCATTTGCTTTCTGATATCTGGTCTCGATTTCTCTGTCTAGTTTACCGTTTTCAGCAAACAAAGCAATTTCTAAAGAAGTGATGAATTTTAAAAATTTATTTATTAATCCAATGATTTTTATTAATTACCCGTTATTTTTCGTGGACAGGTGCTTATTTATTAAACAGTTAAATAAATATACACTATTTACATTATTCGGACTATTGTACTCATCTTTGTCGCTATATTTATTACAACGTTTCGGCCGTTGTACGCTCCGGCCTTCTTCAGGTGGTTCGAATGTAGAAATAAAACTTTCATTTCGCTCACTAGGGTAGACTGTTCTACTTCCACGTGCCATGTCAGTTATCAGTTATCTCCTGTTTAATTCCCTCTCCAAGTTCTCCACCGCCTTAACAAGGTTTGAACTCGCACTCTTTGGGTCCTGTCACTGGATCTAATTAATACCTTTATCTACTTTGCCATGTGTCCTTACTGTTTAATGAAGAAACGGGGCTTATACGCATGGGTATCAACTAAAAATAATATTCAACTAATAAAATCTGTCGGATCAATAAATAAAAAAAAGTCATCAGTTGCTTAAAAAAAATTCAGAATTTTGTAAATTTTGAATCGCTTTTATTGAGATTGACAAAAAATATTAATATAATCAGGGTTCAGACGAATGAATTCAATAGTCGTTAAGAAAATTGGATTTGAAAAAAAATCTTCCGAAAGTAAGAGACAATGGATTGATATATGAAAAATAAACAATTGCTCAGCACACATAAATTATTAAAAAATTTCAGACAAATATATATATATATATATATATATATATATAGGGGCCAGAAAGAAAAAACACGGAAGACGAAGATAGGTTGAACAAGTGTATTGAAATAACAGATATATACAAAGCAAGAGTGTTATTATTAGGTTGGCGCAAAAAAATGTCGTTTTCTCACATATGTTACTATGTGAGAAAACGACATTATTTTTGCACCAACCTAATAATAAGCAGCTAGAGGTGTACGTCCGAATGGTAGGTTAACACTGTGTCTATGCTCCCAACCGACTCATGCAGTTAGAATTTATGAGAGGAGGAAGAGTTCATTCTACTGTAAGATTGTTTACCACAACAATATATATATATATAAGGTATATGTACATGTAGCGTATGTGTATGTGGTGCTCGAAAAGGTACCACATGCGAACAGTTTCGAAACAGACATTAATCGCAAGAGGCATCGCTCTGTCATTCTTCTTGAATGTAATAGAATGCTGAAGCAAATGCTTTAAGGAGAATTGTTCTACGGGATTCTACACCAGCTTAAACTAAGGAAGTGGTTCAAAGACTATTTGCAGTCTCCCATACAGAACATATGTATGCAAAAATTAGAATCATAAGCAAGAATATTATGCCCGATTTAAAAGATTCTGGCATCAAAGTATATCTTGTCACGTGTAATGTTGCATAAGACTGGCGTCAAAGAATACCAATAATCCTAAGCATTCACGTAAAAATCTCGTCTAGCTGCAGCTAAGCCTCATTTTGATAAGGATTCGTGATTTCGGCGCCATTTCTTCGATCAGGTAAGATAAAATTTGAACTTCTCCAACACTGACTTAATTTTTTTAGGCGAAGAAATAGGTGAAGCTTTCAATCCAAAGAGCAATGTCCCAGAAGTTAAGCATTGCGAAAAAAGCATAATGCTATTTTTTTAATAATTGGCAATGCTAGATTTGTTAAATTATATTTGGTCATGAACAATTATTAGTATTGTTTTCACGGCTTATCAAGCCTATGTGTGTGTGTGTTATTTAAAGCCGAATCACATTTAGAAAGTTGCTTACAGTACTCGGTGTTCGCAAACGGCCCCCCCCCCCATCTAAGTAAATGACCGCGCTCGATTCTACTTCTGTGATCGAACGAGAACCGGTGTTTTTAAGGTGATTTTACCATAGACAGGTTTCGTGAATAAAGAACAGTATATTATTGTGTTTCGAACAATCGAATTAATCAAGTTGATGCTAGTCATCCTATGGTTTTGGATGACAGTCGTAGTACTATCACCAGAATTAGCTCCATCTGACCTCTTCCTCTTTCTGAAACTAAAATAAAAAGAAGCTGGTTTCTTGATTCTTCTCACAAATTCTTTTGCCTTCCATATGTGTTGAGTGTATTAGATTCGCCTAGGCATCTTTCCTAATAATGTACAATGCCAGGATAATCTAGTAACAAAAGTAGTAAATATCATGGTCCCCGGATTAAATGTCTTGAAATTGTTATCTTACGATCAGTGTTAGTGTTTACATGCTGAGAGTCTTTAGTTCATCGTCATTTCAGAAAGAAAAATATGAGTGTAGTTCAAAAAGTTCTAAGGCTCACCCAGAAAGAAGAGCCATAGCGGAACATGTTTGTTGTGGTAACACACTACCACTTCTTATAATACTGAAGCAATTCAGCTTTCTGTCTTAATTTCTGCGCAGGCGAGGCTCGTACAAATGTTAGAAGTGTGCGACAAAACTGAAAATGGACAAAACAGAAGCCCTAACAGTCATAAAGCATCTGAAAAAGAAAGGTGTGACACAATGAGGACATGGTGCAAACACTTGCTGAGGACTCCCTTTCCTATGCAACTGTGAAGTGGATTGCAGAATTCAAACGGGGCAGGGACAGCGCAGAAGTTGACCCTGGTCAGGTCGTCCCAAAACCTCAACCGTACGGTTTTGGATGACAGACGTCTTACTGTACAGCAGATAGCTAATTCCATAGACATTAGTTCTGGTTCGGTATTGTTTAAACTGAGATCTATAGTGATAGTATTGCAATGCATAAGCATCTTTGGAGCAAGTTCATTAACGTCAAGGTTTGGTTTATTTTGTTTTACGGCATATCAACCTCAATGGGTTATTTAATACCAACATTTTTTTTCAAGTTGATATGCCGTAAAACAAAATAAACTAAACCAATCTAAACCAAAGAATACATATTCTTTTCATACGAATCTATCCTAAAAATGTTGTCGGCATTAAATAACCCATTGAAGTTGATATGCCGTAAAACAAAATAAACCAAACCATCTATTCATATCCTTATGATCACTAGTACGATGTGAACTCGGCCAATCATTTCATTTTCCTGCTTGTAAATTATTACCCCCCCACCGCTAGTTTTTTCTCTTAGCTCAGCACGAATTATTGTTCCATTTTCATGTGTATTTTAGAAACAGACTTACTGATTGTCTTCATGCTTTCCATTTTTGCCATGTTCTCAAATTTTCAATTTACTTACTGCTTAATTATCGTGTTTCTTACTGAAACATTGTTTATGAAACAAGTCTTTTCAGTTTTCGTCTGTGATTCTTTTCATTTTTTTTTTTTATTTCTTTATTGCCAGATTAAATTGCGTCCGTAATGTTCTACTCTTTCAACATTTTATTTGTCCGAAAATTACATTAAAAAATGGACGGTAATTCCATCAGTAATAGTTATGTCTAGTTTGTCATTTCTTCTTTTCCCGTCCATCTAAAAAGAAGGGGAAATGTGATAGAAATAGAAAAAGATGAATAGACAGAGAGAGAGAGAGTAAGTGAAGAAAGAGTGAAAATAAAGATAAATATTAAGATGAGAGTAGTTGATACAGAAGAAAGAAAAAAGAAAGAAAGAAAAATAGTGAAAATGGAAGAAAGAAAAAAAGAAAGACAGAAAAAGGAAAATGATAGAAAGAAAGAGAAAAGAAAGAAGAGATAAAGAAAGAGAGAAAGGAGAAGGAAGAAAAAGAAAAGGGCAAAAAGAAAGATTAATAAAAGAGAAATACAAAAAGAAAGAAAAACGAAATAAAGAAACAGAAAAGAAAAAGAAAGAATGAAAAAGTAAAAGGACGAAAGAAATAGAAAACGACAGAAAGAAATAGAAAAGAAAAGTGAGAGAAAAAGGAGAGATAAAGAAAGAGAGAGAAAGAAGGAAGAAGATAGAGAAAAGGGCAAAAAGAAAGAAAGATTAATAAAGAAAGAGAAAGACAAAAAGAAAGAAAAACGAAATTAATAAAGAGAAAAATAACGAAAAATAAAGAAAGAGAAAAGGAAACGGAAGAAAGTAAAAGAAATGGAAAGAAAGAGAACGAATACGAGAAAAAAATGAAAAAGAAACGAAAATGAGAGGAAAAGTGAGAAGAAAAAATAAGAAGAAAAATAAAAAGAAGAAACAATGCAAAAGAAATCTTGAAAAAGTAGGTTCATAAAAGAAGTGAAAACTAAAATTAATTTGCTGACGAAAAAAGAGAAACAAACAGAAAAAGAAAATAAAGAAGATGCAAAATGAGCGTTAAATTAAGTTTTTAGAATTAACGAAATATCAACAGAATAAGGCGAAAGAAAGAAAGAAAGAAAGAAAGAAAGAATATAAATTCGGACAAAGAAATAGTCAAAAAGAGTTATAAAAAATGAAGATGGGGAGAAGAAATTGTAGAATTCGAAACTAAGACTAAAACAAAGAAGTAAATAAAAGAAAATGTAAGAGAAGAAAAGAAACTAATGATGAAAACGTTACAAATCGAAAAGAAAAAGAAAATAAACAAAGACCCGTTTATATTAGCATTCAATTATACGACAGACATTCTTTGGAACATTTACGGACTGCTAAAAAAAAAATAAGCAAACAAAAAGCTGCCTCATCATTTCGGTTTTGTCATAGAATATTTGAATACTTTTTCCATTGGCGTTTGTACAATAAAAGTTTTAGAGATCGATAACGCTGTTCATTCGTTGATCGATGATCTGACACTGATAAAAAGAAACCAGCGTTCAAATTACATCGAAAGATTGGCGGGAAACGAGTCCGCCTTTGTTGGTGCTCTGAGATGGCTGGAGAGAAACTTTTGACAAAAAAGTGGGCGGATATCTATTTCGTTACTTTATTTCTTAAAAAAAAAGAAAAAAAAAGGTTCTTCCTAAATGTAAAAAGGGTAGCGAAAAAAAAAAAAAAAAGCGCTAACATGACTATAGATGCGGACAGCGGTGAACGCATGCGCACAGAGAGCATTACCAGGTATGATTTTTCTTCCCGAAGTAAGTCTCGTAAACTATTTTCTATTTGAAAAGGAGTCGAAAAAAGTAACTTTCCTTTCTTGCAGCAGGATTTTTCTTTTGTAAATTGCACAAAACATTGCAGAAAGGTTTTCCATGACTATTTAATTTCGACGTGGAGTAATTCAGACATTTTTTCTTTCTTCCTCTCTATTTCCATCCCTTTCTCTCTCTCTTTCTTTCTCTCTCTCTCTCTCTCTCTCTCACTCACTCACACACACACACACACACACACATGGAAACTCAAAATATGATATACAACCAAACACGCATGCTCAGAGATCTTATATTTAAAAAAGTTTTAGTCATACCAAACATCTATCTATCTCTGTAACTATATATATATATATATATATATATATATATATATATATATATGTGTGTGTGTGTGCGTGTTTGTGTGTGTATTTGTGTCTATGTATATGTGTTTGTAACATGTGTAATAATATCCTAAACAAAAATGGAGATGATGCGACAAAGTGGAAAAGCCTTTAAACGACACGTTTGATTGCTTCTTCCGGTCTGAATATATATATATATATATATATATATATATATATATATATATATATATATTGAAGCAATTACATATAAAATGAACTGACACTACTTTTCCTTACAATATATTGGGGAAACTGGCAGAAATTTGAAAAACCTATATTTGAACACAAATAGAATTTTATATACAACAATGTATGAAATGCATTAACCATACACAAAAATAAATTCAACCAAAACTTTGATCTATAGAATGCTACACTTATTAAACACTAAAATAACTTACTTAGACGGAAAATCTTTGAGAATGCGGCTATTGAATCTTACCAAAATATGAATTTGCGCACAGTATTTTATCAAATATCTCCGTTCCTAAAAGAAATCTTCCTTTTCCCAGCCAATATATACATGACTATAGAAATTAAAAAAAAATGGGAATGCTTAAATTCGAAACCTTTTATCATTTATGATATGCAAAGGCAAACGGCGATAGGGAATGTATGACGGAAGAAGGTTTTGATTAAACTAGGAGCTTCTAGTTCAGAAGCTGCTTGTTTGACGGCGAATTTAGTCATCAACACCATTATCTTAAAGGAAGCGATCAGCAAAGATGAAATTAAATTCTTGGATACAAGATATATATATATATATATATATATTATATTATATTATATTTCTTGTTTAAACGTTATTTCCTAATACACACACACACATTTCCTAATACACACACATATATATATATATATATATATATATATATATATATATATATATATAGGGTATATTTTTTGTTAAATTCAACTGGAAAGGTTTGTTTATTTAATTTTGTTATTATATTTTTCCAATTACCGAAAGAGATATTGTATATCGGGCATTATCAGACATTATTAGACGATCTCTTTTTATACGCTGAAGTTAAGACATTGTCTAGTGAATTGACAACGGAACGAAAACACTCAAACGCCGTACATTAAAAACAGGGCCCAGTTCGAAATTTCGTGAATGCTACCCGGACCGATGAGCACTGGTGAAGACCAGGGAACATAACGGTCGAAACGTTGTGATAATAACAATAAAAATAAGGAAATTGGTCCGCTTGTAAATACTCTCAGTAGCGTAGCTCGCTCATTCCAGAACTTCAGTGCATTATTTACAGTTTCTCGTACTTTTCTCCGTACTTTTCACTTTCTTAAGCCATTATCAAGATATTTTGGTTTTTGTGCTCTGTCAGTTTCATCATTCGAAAAGTATTGCGTCTTCACGTGACAGTCCGTGTTATCGTGTGGTTTATTTATTTATATATTTATTTATTTATTTGTTTACATATTTATACATGTTTTTAATCATATCACCCCATACGAGGCAGTAAAGCTACTAAGACACAAGAGAGTTACTGAATGTGAAAAAACAAGAAAAAAAAAGACAAATATTAGGGAGAGAGAACAATAGAAGCGTAATCAGGAGGACAGTAGATAGCGATTGACATTGAATTTAAATTTTTGAAGATCAAAGTTGGCGGAGATGTAGATGGTTGTGCTAGCACGAAGTTACAAGTCATCGTGACCGAGTGTTTCAACATACAGGTCTTGTTCAACTGTAAATCACACTAGATCGCTAAAACCTACAGGCTTCATTTGCTCGAAGTCATTGTTATGATGGCGTTGTCTATGTTCACGTTGTACGGCTTGAATTAACTGATCCAGCTAAACAAAACACTGACCGGTGTCCGCTATGTTGCAAAGCAACGTGGATATTTTTACAACGTTGGACTATTCCACCAGGATCATACAAATGCATCACTGGACCGAAATATCCCAGACTTGATTTGAAGAGTATTACATTCGTCAAGCCGTCTTTCCTCATAATTATAAATGTCCTTTTAGCCCGTATTTCTTTTAACGCCTCGTTACTCGAAGGTTCAGTCTAGAATATTTTCAATATCCGCCTTCTGAACCATCTCTTGATCACGTCGAATCTCTTTCATCTGTTGGGAAATTATCCACCATCGATTGAATTAAGAGAATTGATATTAAATACACCCCAAGTAAGGCAATAAAGCCACTAAGACATAAGGGGGTTACTGAGTGTGAAAGAATAAGGAAAAGAGAAACATTATTAAGTAGCGAGAACAATAAGAGAAGACGAATCAAGGAGGCTGTAGAAAACGATTGAGATTGCATTTCAATTTTTGAAGATCAAAGTTGGCTGGAAAGCAAGAAGCCGGAAGAGAGTTCCACGAGCGGAAAGTGTGGCAATCTACTACTGCGCTTAAATTCATAAAGTCTAGGTACCATAGTGAGGCGTTCATCTGGGCAATTACTATGAAAATATTTGTAGAAAGGGCACAGAGATGCACCCTTACGGCGGTGGGAAAGTGACTGAAACCGAGACACCAGGTCATGACCAATAATATTGCAGATTCATCTTTGGATTTTATCAAGAATTTCTAAATGTACAATGGGAGTAGCTGACCAGATTTGGCAGCAATATTCAAAGCATGAACAATTGGTTGACGTATCCAAATGCAAGATAGATTCTGGAGAGAAGAAATTATATATTTTGTATGTTTGTTCTTAAATTTGATAATTTGTAGTGGCAGGACATATGAAACTCCTACCCAAACAATAAAGTATTCAAAATGAAAAGAACTATTGGAGAATGACATGAGAAACGCCAAACTACAAGAGAAGGGATTGTTATTTCTCCATATTAGACATATTACTATAATCCGTTTGTATATCCTAAAAAAGGAAAATCCTCCGATGAATTCTGTTTGCCTATTGAAAAAAAGGTAAATAATGGAATTAAATTAATACCTTTTCAAGCATTCACCAGCAAACGGACAATAGGAAATTAATAGCTTTTAAAACTGATTAGTGTATTTTTATGTTCTTGTTTTTAAATAACGAACAAGTTTTCTTGATCTGACATCAATTACGTCCGATACCAGATTATACCAGCGAGTTTAGTGCAATAGATCCAATAAACAAGGGCAGCTAAAAGATCTGAATTCTGACATGAAATGATATTCACTGCTGTTTGTTTGATGATTTTGTTTTTCATTTTTATATATAAAATGAAATGCACGGAGTGTTTTAGTTGGTGTCGAGTCACGAAATAATCCCGATCTACAAATACAAATATTTTTATTTCCCTCGTCGTTAAAAATGAGGACACTTGCATTCATTTTTTTTTAGATAAATACATTTCTACATGATATGTAGTAGGAACACGTGCTTCTGTATATATTCCTGTATTTTTTGTTTTATTTTAAACGATGAAATGTCTACTTGCTTCGAGATCGAAAGAAAATACATCGTCGGACCCGGATGGAACATCACCTTTTTTCTTTTTTTTTTTTTTTTATCAGTGAAACTGCTTTGAAACTAAGCGTGCTTTACAAGTAAGCTACAAGCATCCATTACAGCAAAGCAAAGTTGAATTATCATACTTAAGAAATGCTCATCTCTCGTTACGACATTTCGATGTCTATATCTGCTAACTTTATTTTCGCACCGGAAGTTTAACAAAGTGTAAACAATTAAAGAATTTTATTTATTCATATTATTTCTTCTTCTTGGGCACCTCGTTGTGGTGTAATGGTTCAACAGCTAAACATTGCTAGATCAATTACGACTGAGTAGTGAGTTCGATCCTCACTCACTGCCCCATACCATTTAGCCTTGTGCCACATCAAAGCCGGACTTAGAAAATCACTAGTGGGCACCTCAAGGCGGTGTAGTGATTAGCAAGTTTGTCTCGCTAAAACAATTACATCTGAGTAGTGAGTTCGATCCTCACTGGGTGCCCCTACTTTCGGCCTTGTGCCACATCTAAGCTTCGCTTGGTAAAACACTATTATTTCTTCTTGTTATAAAAGTTATATTTAATGAATACATATCATTTAGCATATTTTCAAATGGTATAATTAGCATATACCGGACTAGGTAATCGAATGTCTTCGACAGTGATTGTGCCCTTAGGAATGGTGAAACTACTTTCAAGTTAAGTGTGCTTTACCCCATTCAGCCACAAAAGACTTCATAGCAGATGATTGAATAACCCCTTTTTTTCTTAAAAAAAATGCGTATTTCTTGTTGGTACTTTCAAAGGCGCAGTTTGGCTTACGACCACATCACGTTGAAACATCGGTTCTCGTATAATCACCGGAGTTAAGCATCATCGAGCCTGATAATACCTAGATGGGCGACTGCTTGGTAATGCCAGGTGTTGCAAGCTTGGCTGTGCGAATAGTGTAATTGGTAATAGTTCAGAATTGTTACTCTGAGAGTCGAGTTCAAATTCCAGTTGGGGTAGTTCTATTACCTTACCCACAAATACCCTTAGAAAAGTTATAAATCTATCTCTTCCATTCCTACCATGAATTAGTAAGTCTTGTATCATTAAAGACATTATTATCTTCGAAATATATCTATTAATATATATTTTAACTTTTTTATTTCACATAAAACATTGTTTTATTACCACCAGCATTCATTGTGCATTATATATATATATATATATATATATATATAGTTTGTGTTTGTGTGTGTTTCATTAAGACGAATCAAAGTCGACAGTAAATAAATCAGTGTTATTGGTGAAAATTTATTTATTTCTCTATTGGCTCATGTTATTTAAGTCATGGCAATTATGTCTGAAAAATAATCTTGCCCGAATGTCCGCCAAGGTTTCGGCGGCACGCCTCCACTCGATGGTCAAAATTTTTGATGACGTCTCACCAATATGTCTTATTATCTCATCATTCAGCTGTTGAATTGCTGTTGGCTTGTTGGCATAGACCTTACTTTTGTGATGACCTCAAAGGAAGAAAGCTAAAAGCGTCGAGTCGCACGATCGTGGAGGCCAATTGTATTCGATGTTCCGAGAGATGATGCTACCTAAGAAATTCTTATTGCATTTCTGCTTGAACGTCCATTTTCGAAAATTGCCAAAGACTTAAATTGTTAAATCTGAAAGAAAAAGAAATAAAAATCATTCGATTCGTAAACTTAAATCACATTTAAAATCGGTCCAAGTTATTGGAACACCCTTTATATATATATATATATATAGAGGTATGAATTCTCTTCGTCTCCAACAATGGTTAATTAGCAAGGCAGACTGGGTTCTATAGCGTTGGATGATTACTGGTCTAGGAAAAAGACAACTCTGAATCCAAAACCTTCATCAATATAATCAATCTTATGTGCTGGTGTCTGGCTGTCGGTTCCTAAGAACTGAGCTGCTTGAATAAACGGAATCCGATAGAATGATGGGATAAAAAAACAGATAGGAAGCATTTATCAATCTAACATGTTTCACTTTTGTTAAAGCTTCATATATATGTGTGTGTGTGTGTGTGTTAATTACGTCTACCGGCTTGCGTATTCGAGAGACAAAGAAAATGTGCTCACCGCAAGGGTTTGAACCTGCGTCCTACTTCGCAGAAGAAACCACCGTCTGATCTGGCGTGACGGGTTTTGACGTTCGGTATGGCCGAACGGTATAAAGCACGCTGTATAAAGCAGTGATAAACAAGAAAAAACAGGGTGTTTATTAAAACATGATTAAGCACAAAATAACGTCTGGAGGAACAAGAAGAACACACTCACACTAACACACACACACATATAGAGAGAGACAGATAAATAGATAGCTAGATAGATCGATCGTAGAGTTGTCAATGCGTTTTGGCCTCTAGAAATTAGCAGTCTAAATGCGGTGAACATCGATGCAAATTTAATTATTTATCTAATTTTCTATCTGACCCAAATGAACGAACGTCGACGATTTTTCTCACGTCATAGAATTCCATGTCCTTTTCGGATCGATACCTTTTTCTTGCCGCGTCATCGATTCTCTGTCCAACTCGACACCACACCCACAACCACTGCACCCCCACCGCCCCAGAAAAAAACAACTTCTGATAACGAATATCGATAACTAATCAGATAGAACAGCGAACACGTTATTTCAGTGGAGATCAGTTATGATGTAAAAGTGTATAAGTAATTGCCATCAACGATTGTAAGTGAAATCGGTGATTCGGTGTTCTGTCTTTGCTTAACGATGTTTATGGTCACTCTAACAAAAGGCATGAATCTAGTTACAAATTACAACCGAGCTTTTTTCCTTTATTAGGTCCCTGGATTAAAATAGTTGAAAAAATAGGGAAAAAAAAACACTCCTCCATATTTTTTTACCTACCTTGGCGCTACCAACAAAAACACTGTTATCCGCTATGGTTGAAGTCAACCATAGTTGTCTCCCCTCTGGACCAGTTGCACAAGAATAAGCTCCACCCTGTTTGAGTTATAGTTGAATAAGTCTTCAAGTAAAGCTGCTACGTCGTTTGTTTTTCATTACATCTCCTCTGTTAATTTAGTCCGCATCCGATAAAACAGAGATTAAATTTTAATGTTCATTTTATAAGTTAGGACTTTTAAAGATTTGAAATTAATTTTAAAAGTTAAGGATAACTTTTATTGCTTATTAAGTTATTGCGTATTAACTTAAGTTATTGCTTATTGACTTAAGTTATTGCTTATTAACCTAAGTTATTTACACATTTACATCTATCTTTAGCATCGAACGTTTTGTGGCTTTCTTGACTTTAAGTTTTTTTTTTCTTTCCTGATAAAATTGTTCTGGGCTGCCAATAAATCTGATTCAGTTTCCATCTTTATATGTCTCCCTCGTCAACATGAGATGATTTTAGAAAAAAACGACAAAGAGAAAAAGATGTACAACAAAATGAAGAACCTAAAAAAATGTCTGCTGGTGTTACTGATGATGATGATATCTCGGCTTATTTCTTTCTATGTGCCGTGTCCTTTTAGGACGTAGACGATCATGGCTCTCCACCTCCCTGTATCTCTTGCAGCTCTCAACAAATTCCTTCCCTCTGCCACCTCCCCCAGAGCGCGTTTTGTCATCCACCTGCTTAAGGACGCTAAGTATGTCATGCGTTGTTTGCCCTTGTTTCTCATTCCCTCTATTCGACCCGTGAGTATCAGATTCTCCAAGCCCTCCTTCCTCATTATGTGCCCGAGGAACTTCAGCTGTCTCTTCCTGATGTTAAGTATAAGCCTCCTCCTTGTTTGTGTCCTCTCTAAGACCTCATCGTTGCTCACACGATCCAATTCATCAGACCTAACAAATTCAAAAATTTGTTTGATGAATTGGATCGTGATTACGATTCCAATGTAATAAATTATAACCATGGGATATTAGCGTTTGAGCCTTTTATATTAATATATTACTCTGTCCTGGATATTGAGTTCTACATGGATTCTATCCTCTTGGAAATATATATATATATGTATATATATATATATATATATATATATATATATATATATATATATATATATTAGACTATCTTGAAGACAAGAACATACATGAAAAAATAAAATTAAAAAATATGAAAAAATTAACTAAAGTTCACAAAAGAGATATAAAACATTTAAGAAAGAAGGAAATTGCGTCTTTTCAAAGAAAGAAAGAAAGAAAGAAAGAAAATAAGAAAGAAAGAAATATTGAAAAAAGAAGGAAAAGATGGAAGGAAAACAGAAAGAAAGAAATGTTAAAAACGTAAGAAAGAAAGAAAGAAAGAAAGAAAGAGAAATAGAAAGAAAGAAATACTGAAAAGTAACAAATACTGATAAAGAAACAAAAAAAGATTAAAGTAATAGATAATCCAAAATCTCCTACACTTTAAGGATTATCAAAAATACATAAAGCAAGTATTCTGGTGAGGCCCATTCTATCAGGATTAGGTAGCACCTTACGTAAAGTAATTGGCGCATTTGCCAAAATTATAACCCCACTCCTTGATACAATTAGTTCCTCACACATTAAAAAATCTAAGATATTATTAATAGATTAAAAAACAGATATAAAATACAAATTTATGAACAGTTTAGACATATCTTTGTATATAAAGCTTCCGTCAACAAATGCGTAAATTACTCAAAACCCACTTAACAAAATGAAAAATAAAATGACCTCTCAGTTAATCGATCAGTGTTTCTATTGATCAGTGTTTTTTCATCTTCGACAACAATTTTATAAATAAAAATGTGGTTTTAACCCTTTGAACCCTAGCGGCCAGCATGGCGGCTACTGTTTGAAAGTGCATATACCCAAGTGTAGACATAGACAACAGAGTTGGAAAACAGGGCGCTCAGGGTGGGAGATCCATACTCATCAAGGAGTCAGAGTCCAAAGGGTTTTCCATGGGTTCAACTTTTAGCTGCATTTTGGCTTGTTCTTTTTGAGCGTTTCTGAATAGATTCTCAGAAATATATCAAAAAATTCTTCATATTTTAGAAACATAGATGGTACTCTAATAATATATTCACACCAAACAATTTTACCCGACCTTGTGAATAAAATTTAGACCCATGAGAGATATCAACCATTTCAGTTGTAGTTGGATTCTAATAGACACATTGAAGGCATTCCTGGTAGAACATGGCTTAGAGAAATACAAAAAAATGTTCACACAAGTACACTCCACATCTTAAGAAGGGCTTTATCTTTATAAAAATATATGTAATTTTTTTTTTCCAAACTGGCAAACGTCATGATGCCATTTCTGAGCTTAGGTCTCTGGTTGGGACCAGGAAATAAATAAGTATCAAAAGAAATCAAAAGAAATAAAATACTAATTATAAAACAATTGATCATCTTGTATCACGATACACAGTGTTAGCACCCACTGAATATCAAATACCTGCACTGGTATGAATACCCCACCCAAACCCGGTTAGAGAGGATAGGAGACCTGTAACAATTTTATGGGACTTTACAATGCACACAGAAAGAACAATCAAAGCTAATCACCCAGATCGTGATCAAAGACCACAAAAACAGATTGTAATGGATCTGTGAAGATCTTCAAAAAACTATCAAAATACAAGGATCTTGAAGTGGATATCTAAAAAAAAATGTGTAACATGAAGACATTAATAATTCCAGTTGTAGTTGGAGGCCTCGGATTGATTGAAAAAGGTCTCGATAGACTAATTGATGGAATTCAATGCCTTAAAGAAATACAAAAAATTCTACTCACAAGTATAGCTCACACATTACAAAGAGCTTTATCTATGTAAAGTGTGTGTATATATATATATATATATATATATATATATATATATATATGAGTAAGCAGTGTATATATATATATATATATATATATGTATGAGTAAGTAGTATATTTATATATATATATATCTATGAGTAGTATATTTATATATATATATATATCTATGAGTAGTATATTTATATATATATATATATATATATATGAGTAGTATATTTATATTTATATATATATATATATATATATATATATATATATATATATATCTATGAGTAAGTAGTATATATATATATATATATATCTATGAGTAAGTAGTATATATATATATATATATATCTATGAGTAAGTAGTATATATATATATATATATATATGAGTAAGTAGTATATATATATATGGGTAATTATATATATATATATAAGTAGAATGTATATATATATATATATATATATAAGTAGTATATATATATATATATGTGTGTAAGTAGTATATATATAAGTAGTATATATATATATATATATGAGTAAGTAGTATATATATGAGTAAGTAGTATATATATATATGCGTAAGTAGTATATATATATATATATATCTATATCTATAAGTAATATATATGTAAGTAGTAGTAGTATATATATATATATACATATGAGTAAGTAGTAAATATATATATATATATGAGTAAGTAGTATATATATATAAGTAATATATATATATAAGTAGTATATATATATATATATAAATGAATAAGTACTATATTTATATATATAAGTAATATATATATATATATAAGTAGTATATATATATATATAAATGAATAAGTACTATATTTATATATATAAGTAATATATATATATATATATATATATAAGTATATATATATATGAGTAAGTATATATATATATATATATAAGTAAGTATTTATATATATATATATATATATATATATAAGTATATATATGAGTAAGCATGTATATATGTTAGGAGTGTTTATATATGAGTAAGTAGTATATTTATATACATATATATATATATATATATAAATAGTGTATATATAAGTAAGTAGTGTGTATATATATATACATATGAGTAAGCAGTATATATATATATAGGTATTATATATATATAAGTAGTATATATATATATAAGTAGTATATTTATATATATAAGTAGTATATATATATATATATAATTAAGTAGCGTATATATATATATGAGTAATATATATAGATATATAAATAAGTAGTATATATATAAATGAATAAGTAGTATGTTTATATATATATATATATAAGTAATATATATATATAAGTAGAATATATATATTAGGTTGGTGCAAAAATAATGTCGTTTTCTCACATATGTTACTATGTAAGAAAACGACATTTGCAACAACCTAATATATATGACTAAGTATATAAATTTATAAGTAGTGTATATATGAGTAAGTAGTATATTTGTATATATATATATATAAATAATATATATATAAGTAAGTAGTATATATATACATATGAGTAAGTATATATATATATATATATGAGTAAGTATATATATATATATGAGTAAGTAGTATATATATATATGAGTAAGTAGTATATATATATATGATTTAGTAATATATATATGATTTAGTAATATATATATATATATATATATGAGTAAGTAGTATATATATATATGAGTAAGTAGTATATATATATATGAATAAGTAATATATATATATATATGAGTAATAGTATATATATATATATATAAGTAGTACATATATATGAGTAAGTAGTATTATATAATAATATTATATAATAGTATTATTATAATATAAGCTCTACTTCTGTATGGAGCACTGTTTTTTAAAAATAAAAACAAAAATACTAAGGAACCCCGGATTATACACCCAACGTGTTCTTTTCTATTTTCTGCATACCTGCACAAGGATATATATATATATATATATATATATATATATATGTATATACATATATGAGTAAGTTCTATATATATATATATATATATATATATATATATATATATATATATATATATATATATATAAGTATTATATATATATATATATATATATATATATATATATATATATGAGTAAGTAGTATATATATATATGAGTAAGTAGTATATATATACATGAGTAAGTAGTATATATATATATATATATATATATATATATATATGTAAGTAAGTGGTAGGCACCATTTATCTCGCGAGACAAAGGTAGGGCACTGTTTGCTCAGAATTCAGTCCTTTAGTGGTGAAACTGCAGTGACCTCTCCAAGGCGCACACATGGGCGTAGATATATAGAGAGCGAACCATAGCCCAATTATATGGCTCCCCTCTCGGCCACACCTACAAGATTTAAAGGGAAAGACTCGGTTAGCCCTTAACAACGACAAATTTCGTGTAACTTCTGCAGTCAAGTTGTCCCAAAATGTAATGTCTCCTCTAGTCCGCTATTTCGTTTTATATACATACATACATACATACATATATATATGTGTGTGTGTGTGTGTGTGTGTTTGTGTTATAAAAATATAGTTTTAAGGTTTGCTATACTTATGGGGAAAAGTGCCCAATATCAGAGATAGAGCGCATGTAAATATAAAAGTGAACATTGAAGTCAACTCTCAGCAGTGACTGCTGTTTCTTCCTAGAGTGAATCTGATTGCGTCTAGCATGAAACAGTCTGTCGCCTCTGAGTGTTGACTTGTATTTTGTTAAAATAAATACCTGTAAAAATAGTACAATTGCTAAAAAGTTTGGGTGAGTTAAAACCCCCACTGCCGACTGAAAATTTTGGTTTAAATTGTCCATAATGAAAATGTTTTGTTTTTGTTTTTGTCAGTTTAATCATTTTCAGATATTAAAAAAACATCAACAAATATGGTAGCGTGTCAAAACCTGTCGACCGGATGTGAACGCTACAAAAGCCAATTTAAAAATAATAATGTCGGTCACTGTACAGGAGCTCCGAGTATCGTACCCGGCTCATAAAATAAAATCTAAACATTGAAGCCAATCGCGAATCGTTGCCGCTGAAGCCTGAAAAAAGAATGCTGAGTCGTGTATCCAACTTGACTGTTTAAAAAGAACCTCTCGGTGACATATTCCGGAAATAATTTTGATGTTTCGGCTAACGTAACTATTTATCGCGTAATTAGGATATCTCGATAGCTAATTGAAATGAGAGTGGGAACTAAAGACTTGTTCAATCACTTTTTCATAGCTAATTTATTGTCCTACCAGTAGCCGCAAAACTCTCAGTCACTTTCCTTATATATATATATATATATATATATATATATATATGGTGAGAGAGAAAGAAAGAAAGAGATAGACAATGTCCTTTCAACGCTATGAGAAAACAAACTATTTGTAGTATTTTCCCCAGTGGCAGGAATGTCCTCAGCACGTATATCGCCTCACAGTGAAACTTATCCTGGCAAAAGTCACGTTCGTTAAATTCTTGTCGCATTCAACGCTTTTCTAAATGTCTGGATTCCATACATTTGCATTCTGACCACGTGTGAATTCTGCTGAATCCGTTGTAATTGTGAGGGTCGAAAGCCACACTCTTTTATTAATAAGATGGTTACCGAAGAAAACAACAAATGTGAACTGTAAAAGGAAACAAATATTGCAAGTGAAAGAGAGAATGTTAGCAAATATGACAAAGTCCAAAGAAGGGGAAATGAAATCAAAATGGCGGATCATTTTTTTTGAATAATACAAAAGAAAGATGACAGATTATAAACTGTCAAGAAAGACTGTAACAGACAGGAAGCAAAAAGAAAGATGAAAGTGAAGTATAAAACCTAACAAAATACGGTTAGGAAGGAAATAAATACCGAATCGACTATATCAATAGTTTCATTATTATTATTATTATTATTATTATTATTATTTTCTTTGATTTCTGGCGTGTACACATTTCTTTCCGGGTCCCACCCAGGGACCTAAGGTTAGAAATGGCATCATGACATTTTCCATTGACAAAAAAAAAAAAAAAAAAAATTACATAGATAAAGCCCTTCGTAATGTGTGGGCTGTACTTGTCAGAAGAATTTTTGTATCTCTTTGAGGCATGGACTTCCAGGAATCCCTCCAATTAGTCTACTGCAATCTTTTCCAACCAGTCCTAGGGCTCCAACTACAACAGGGATTGTTGATGTTCCCATATGCCACATTTTCGAGATTTCTATTTCAAGGTCCTTGTATTTTGACAGCTTTTTGAATATCTTCAAAGGTACATTGTAGTCAGCAAGGACTGCTATATCAATAAGGAAGCATTTTTTTGTTTGTGGTCTTTAATAACAATATCTGGGCGGTTGGCTTTGATTGTTCTGTCACTGTGTATTGTGTAATCCCATAGAATTGTAACAGGTCCTATCTCCGTAACCGGGTCTGGGTGGTGTTCATACATTATTATTATTATTATTATTATTATTATTATTATTATTATTATTATTTTTAGATTGAATATCCTTTGACATTTCTTCTTATTACACCTTTTACTCTTTTTATTTCTGGCACTTGTATTTTTTTTATCTCTTCATTTATCATCTTTTCTATTTACTTCTTTCTTTATCAGGCCCGCCTATCGTCCGGTTCTGTTGTGGAGTTATTATCCCTGTAGACCACGCATAACGGGATCGGGTCTGTCTACCTCCCTGGACGAAACTCTGCCCTTCGGCATAGCCTCGTTCGGGTTCCTCTCTGCCCGAAGGCAGAGAGTTCGACTGTCGTCCGACACCGACTAGTATTTAGTCACCCCCCACGAGGGTATCATGTGGCACAAGGCCGGTTTAACGTGGGATCTCCGAGTCCGTGGGCTCGGCCAAAAATATACCCTTTGAACCCGTATAAACGGGTTCAGGGTCGGTTTACCTCCCCGAACGAGACTCTGCCCTTCGGCATAGCCTCGTTCAGGTTCCTCCCCACCCGAAGGCAGAGAGTTCAACCGTTCAGCCGGCCGTCCGACATCGACTGGTATTTAGTCACCCCCACACGAGGGTATCATGTGGCACAAGGCCGGTTTAACGTGGGATCTCCGAGCCCGTGGGATCTCCGAGCCCGTGGGATCTCCGAGCCCGTGGGCTCGGCCAAAAATATACCCTTTGAACCCGTATAAACGGGTTCAGAGTCGGTTTCCCTCCCCGAACTAGACTCTGCCCTTCGGCATAGCCTCATTCGGGTTCCTCCCCGCCCGAAGACAGAGAGTTCAACCGTTCAGCCGCTCGTCCGACATCGACTGACCCTCGTTTCTCTTACTACTCCTTCTTATATTAGGTGGGAGAGTCTATTAACTATAGAATAGGTGTGTTTCACCATAACAGGTTCACATTCCGCCAATGTCTTTTTGTTTATCCCTTGTCCCCTGTTTAAGACTGGGTTCTCGGTTACTTCTAAAGTCTACTCCAACATCCCCGCCTGAACTTTGAATTGTCTTTCACTAATTATTTTTCAGCTCCCCCAGTAAGAATAGATAGATTCGACTATCGTCCAGTTTACCCTCCTACCCTGTCTTTTGAACAGGAGTAGGGGTTTATCCCTTGCCCCAGTTTAGGACTAGGTCCCCGGTTCCTTCTAAAGACTACTTTAATTCAATATTTCTAATGTCTCCACCCGAACTTAAATTTTATTCAGTAATTATTATTATTTTCCCCCTCCTAATAGAAGTACATAGGTTTGTCTATCGTTCGGTTCCCACTCCTCCCCAGTCTTTTGACCAGGAGTAGAGCTTTATACCTTGTTTCCTGTTTATTAGGTTTTCGGTTCCTTATAATGTCTACTTCATCTCTATACGTCTAACGTTTACTCTGGCACATTAACCTCCTACCTTCAGTGGCCCTTGGGCTTCGTAGTGGATAAACATGAGTAAAAAGAAATCTGCTCATAGTTTTTATCCATTTCGGTATATTTACATTTCTCTTTGCTGGTTTGAACTCATCCTCATCGGCATCAGCTGTCTTATTATTCCTATTACTTTGTTGTTGTTTTTTTCTTTCACTTCCTCTTTTTGCTCTTCCTTCTTTTTCAGCAAATTGTCCTTGACATTCTTCTGCTTCTTCTCCACTCCTCAATCTCTTCTTCTTCATCTTCCTTTTACTTCTTATTTTTCTTTATTTTCGACTTTCTTTCTTGTTCCTCCTCTTCTAATTCTTGCTCACCCTTTCTCGTCAACAACTAGTCCTTATCGCCCTTCTCCTTTTTCTCTTCTTTGTTCTCCCTTCTGCAACGTATTCTTGTTTTTCTTCCCCTCCTCATCCCCCTCTTTCTTCTTGCACACACTTCTCATTCAACAACGTATCCTTTTCTTCCCTCTCCTACTATTCCTTCTTCTTCATCTTCATCTTTTTCTTCTCTTCCTTCTTCTTGCTCTCTTTTTTTGTCAACAAATAATCCTTTCTCATCTACTTCTTGCCCACTCTTTCTCGTCAACAACTATTCTCTCTCGCCCCTTTCCATTTCTCCCTACTTGTTCTGCCTTCTTCAGATTGTCTTTCTTCCCCTCCTCATCCCCTTCTTCCTCTTTGCACTTTCTTTTTCAACAACATATCCTTCTCTTCCTTCTCTTTCATCTATTCCTTCTACTTCATCCTCTCCTTGTCTTTCTTCCTTTCTTCTTCCTTCTTGCCTGCCCTTCTTTTTCAAGACTTATCATGGTCTTCCCTCTCGAAGACACACCGCTTCCTTCTTGTTTATCATCTACTACTGCTACTCGACTTCCTCTCTTTTATCTACTCATTTCAAGCTCTTTTAACATCATTTGTCATTATATTCTTTCTCCTCTACTCTTTTCCGGCTTTCTCTCTTCCTCTTCCTCTTCCACCTGCTCCACACACTTCCCAATTTACTCCTCCTTAATCTACCCATTCTTCATGCTTCCTCTTCCTCCCCCCTCTTTTTCAACAAATTATCATTGGCCTTCTCCTGTATATTTCCCCCTTCCCTTCGTTCTATGCGTTCTTCTTCTTCTTCTTTATCTACTCTTGCTCCATCTTTCTTCTTGCTCTCCTTTTTTTTACTCGTCATCTTCCCTCTTTATCTTATTCCTTTTCTTCTCTTCTCCAACTTCTTAAACTCCACTTTCTACCCTCTTCCTATACTTTTTCTTCACTTTTCTTCTTGCTCTTTCTTTAGTCTGTCATAGCCTTTCATTATTTCTTTTTCTTTTACCTTACCATTCTCAATGTTTTCTTCTTCTCTTCCATCGTATCTTCTTTCTTCTCTGTCATATAAAGCCAGTTTGCTTCTCTCTCATTTTTTAAAATAATCAGTTATCTAAATAATTCTCCCTCTTGCAAATACCTTAATCTCTTTACAAGCAAGCTTCCATTAACTTCCACAAAATGAATTAAATTTATTTTACTCTCTCTCTCTCATTCTCTCTCAGAAAATTTCTACTCCTTTTCATTAAATAAAGGTGCAATTGTTCAAAATTAATTAAAACTGCAGTTTATTTTCGATGTCGACAATTAATCACACACAAATATATTTTATTGATTATATACAGTGATATAATTATAATAATAATATATTTCTATAGAAGGTATTCAGAAAAGTTCTCAGTCTAACCAAGAAGCCCATCCAAATGTAATCTAACGTTAGGTCAGATTTTAGGAAACAGTCAGGCTGAAAATCTATCAGCATCATATACATACATACATACATATTTACATAATTACTTATATACATACGTGCATATCCAAGCGATACATATAAACTGATACAATGCGTCAGGTTAACCTCTAGGATATAGTAGTGGTTGTATATCCAGCAACTAATTTTATGTTTATGCAGCATAAGTAATGCGATTCCAGTGTAAACTTGAGAATTCGTAGATGAGATTGGTGGAGAGTAAGGCTGAAGTTGTTACGGAGGACGAGGTTATATATTTTATTTTATTTTGCAGTAAATTGTTAATGTCAAAAGTACATATATGTTACCTTATTGATCATTTTTTTTAATAACAGCAATTTTATACCTGCGTGGGAATTTGATATTATAATTAAGGTTGTAAAAGTTTGGGTACTGGAGTCAACTAAGATATCGAAGAAAATAATTCCGTTTTCAATATTAAATTCATAGATTAACTGAAGGACAGTTGTCTTCAAAGGCGGGTTTTTTTTTTTTCATTTCGTCGAGTTTATTAAAGAGGATGATGATATCATCAACATACCTAACGTAGAGCGCAGATTTAGCAAGCTTTTTGAATAACCTATTTTCTAAGTGAGATATATTAGTCGGAGATGTGTGCCGTAAAGGTGATCTCATTACAACACACTCAGTTCACGTGCAGATACTTCATTAGTAGCAGCCAGAAGCGATTTTCGTAGAGACGCGATTGGAGTTATGTAGGCAGAAGGGACCGAGTGTTTATCGTGTTTGGTATAACACGACATGACAACTGCAACAACTAAAATGTAAATATAAGGGAAAATAATGATATAATGTTAACTTTCCACACAACCTTAATAAAAAAGCTAGGAAGGAAAATCCCATCATTACTAGAAAAAGCGATAGCAGCTAATGAACTCGAGAAAATTATTCTCTTGAAAAAAAAAGAACTGTTTTAAAAGAAAGATTTCATAAATTTCCACCGAAATAATGCTAATTGTTTAATCAATGAATGTCGAATGTTTCCTGTTTCAAAAAGGTTAATCTCGTCATTTTAATCAATCAAAATGTGATTACTTACATTATTCGGACTGTTATCCTCATCTTTATTGCCATATTAACAACGTTTTGGCCATTGTACGCTCCGGCCTTCTTCAGGTGATTTCGAACCTAACCCTTTATTTCGTCCACCGGGGTAGATTGTCCTAGTTCCACGTGCCGTGCCATGCCTCTTCTGGATGTCTCAGTGGATAATGACGTTGGTTAGATCCAGTGACTAAACCCAAAGAGCTATGAGTTCAATACCAGGCCAGAGCAGTGATGAACCAAAACTTGGAGAGTTGAGTTAAACGGAAATAACTTGAAGAATTCCGGAACGTACAACGACCGAAACGTTGTGAATATGGCAATGAAGAGGAGGATAACAGTCCGAATAAAGTAAGTAAAAAGGACTTTATACACAACAATTTATCAAATTTCCAAACCGAACACTTTATATCGTCCACTGAGGTAGATTGTTCTAGTTCCACGTGCCATGCCTCTTCTGGGTATCCCAGCTATTTCCCTGAACTCTCCAAATTTGTTTCCCCACTGCTTTGACGTGGTATTCAACTGACAACTCTTTGGGCCTAGACACTGGATCTAACCAACGTCTTTATCCACTAGGCCATGTGTACAGGGGGACATCTGTGTATTAATTTTTGGGACTTATAAACCTAATGCCTCAGCAACCATTTTTTACCGGTGCTACCAAGCATATAGACAGATATCCAAAAAGTGATGCTTGTCTGATTCCTGCCGATAATTCTTCTGAAAATTACATTCTTAAACTCTTGTTATTCGCCCACACCTTTTTCGCCATCGGTCATTTTTCTCTGTGATCGCTTTAGATTGATCGTATCTTATTGTTTTATGACACTAATAGTATTAGATGTAATAGTTTTAGAATTTCTAAGATGAAGAATTGTCAGTTATAATTACTTTTTTACCAGTATTTTCATATTTTCGTTATTTTTATTATATAAGTAGCATTATTCTTTTAATTTCCGAGTTGATTTATTTTCAATTATTATTTATTTTTTAATCATTAAGTAAAGGAATAAGCAACTAAGAAGCAAGGGTTTACTGAATGTTAGAGAATATGAGAAAAAAAAACAATATTAAGGAGAGAGAACAATAAATGAACAAGAATTAGGAAGATATAAGATGATTGACATTGCATTTAAATTTTGAAATATCAAAGTTAACTGGGAAGAGAGTTGCATAAATGAGAAGAAACTATTAGTATAGAACTTACAGTTATATCTAGCCATTTGAACTGATGAAGAAAGGATGAGACCTAACTGCCAATCTAGTACTGCGTTTAAATTCATAAATTTTGAAATATCAAAGTTAACTGGGAAGGTAGTTGCAGAAATGAGAAGAAACTATTAGCATATAACTTACGGTTATATCTAGCCATTTGAACTGATGAAGAAAGTATGAGACCTAACTGCCAATCTAGTACTGCATTTAAATTCGTAAAGTCTAGGTACGAAAGAGGAAAGCGATATTTATTCTGTTAACTACAGAAATGTGGCACAAGGCCGAAAAGGGGATTGGGGAAAGGACGGTCTTCTTCTGTCTTAACTATAACTTAGCTAGCCGCAAATACTGACCCAATCGTACAAAACAATATTCCTGACACCAAAACAAACCATTCATAGGTACCTTTCTTACTACAACCACCATAATGCCTCTTTGTCTCTATGAAAATGCTAACTAGTCCCCATATTTACAAAAGAAAGAGGAAAGCTCAGCAGAACATTACAATGAAAGTATTTATAGAATAGGCACAGGGAAGCTACGTTACGGTGGCGGAAAAGGACTGAAGTCGATATGCCAGATATTATTTATATTTTAAACATTTCACCCCCAAACAAGGTGATAATGCCACTAGAGAGCAAGAGGTTACTGGGCCATGAGCGAAAGTGAGGTTAATAAAAAAACATGTGTCCGGAAGACAGAAGATAGTGATTGACGTTTCATTTATATTTTTGAAGATTGTAGGTGGCAGGGAAGCAGACAACCGGAAGAGAATTCCACAGGCGAGAAGTGCTAGAAAAGAAACTATTAGAATAGAACTTACGGTTGCAGCTAACTAGTTAAAGAGTAAAACGCTGATGCCTAGTAGTCAAATTAGTAGAAAGTTTGAATTTATGCAGCCGGAACACCAAGGAGAAAAAATCATTAAAAATGAAAATATTTTAAGAAAAGACAAAGCGAAATCACGTTACGGTTTTGACAAAGTGACAGAAATCAAGGTCAGGATCGATTAAATTACAAACTATTCTTTGAATTTTATCAAGAATCTCGAGATGTATAGTAGGAGCAAAAGACCAGATATAACATCAGCAGTCAAATCACGGATAAATGATAGATTTATAAATGTGCAGGTGGCTTTCTGAAGAGAAGAACTGTCTCCAACCAACATTCCTAGCAGTAGATGTAGCAATTGATTTAATATCATCACTCCACTTCATGTCAGTGGAAAACTTGAAGACGTTAAAATTTACAAGTTATTCCTTGCCCCAGTTAACTACTGATTGAAGGTCCTTTTCGAGAGCAGTTGCCAGTTTTACTTTATCGAATCTGTCGGGCTTGCTACTAAGATAGGTGTAAATAGTTATATCACCTACATAATAGTATCATTTTCTCTTTTTCTGTTGCATTTTTTTTTTACAATTATTCATCTAATATAAGGCCCAAGAACGACTCAGAGGGTAAATTAAATTGTTGTAAGGGTGTATACGGAGGTCTGCAAGAGGTGCATATTATCAAGGTGTCTTGGGTAGATAACAGTTGACATTAGACTTGAAGAGGTTAAGATTGTAGTGAACATGGAAGCATCTTCTCAGGATTCCGGAGAAGAATATGTCTAAGAGGAACTTCCTTCTTACCAATGGAATATTAAGGAACAGCTCTCAGGAAAATCACAATAGAGTAGCGAGAGGCTAGTAACGTTTCGACTGGGGGAAAAGGGGTTCTAGGATGGAAAACAGTTCATCACCCACAAAGCTGAGCTTTTGAACTCTGTCATGGCTGGAGAGTGAGGATTGGGCAGGTCTAGCCCAGAGGTGGTAACAATACCCCATTTATGGTTTGACCTGGCTCTCGTAAAGATGGAGCATGCCAGGAGAAGTCAGATACATTCTGAAACAGAACAAAGAACCGACCATTTTCCACCATCTTTACCTATCGTACATACAAGTTTATTTCCCATTTTGATTTTACAATGATGTTCACCCTGTGAAAATCTCAAGAGCCACTCAGGGCAGAGGGTTACAGAGCAAGAGGTACCACCCCAAGCAAGGTGATAATGCCACCAAGTCGCAAGGGTCAACCGTGAGTGAATGTGAATGAAAACAATTTAGAGGGAACCGGAAACCCAATCCTAAACAGGAAACATGGGATAAACCTCTACTCCTGTTCAAAAGACCCAGGAGGAGTGTAAACCGAGCTATAAGAAAATCTATCTACTTCTATTGAAGAAATAATGTAAATAAATAGTAAATAAATGTTTTAGGCGAAGATGTTACAAGTATAGAGTAGACATTAGAAGGAACCGGAAACCTAATCCTAAACAGGAAACAAGGGATAAATTACTTCTCATGTTCAAAAGACCAGAGAGAAGAGTTAGTCAGACGATAGGCGAACTTATTTGCTCCTAGTAAAGAGAAAAATATAGGTAAAAAAATGAAACCAGAACCTGATTAAAAACAGAGAACAAGAGATAAACCTCTACTCCTGTTGAAGAGAAGTCTTAAAAAAGAAACATTTGAATTCCAAGTCACTATTTCCCAAGACATCATGGCAATTAACTTTTCCACAGTTCTAAGTCAAATAGCATCGTAGACTAGGATCTCTAACCTTGGGTGGCAGCCAGACTAAAAGAACTAAAATTCTGAGAATTGGTAAAAATCCTTCACTCTCTTTCACAAGACGGCATGGCAATTCACACATGATAAAGAAACATCTCTGAATATACATGAACATCTACATTTTGTAGGGAGATTGAATAAGTTAAATAGTATTTATGTATTAAGAACAAAATTTCTTACAAAAAAAAAAGAAAAAAAATGCATAGCCATAGTTATTAATTTTTTTATGTCGTGACGCTTTGAGTCGTAGGGGAAACATGTGTATTGCAGCCACAGTAGAAGTGATGTTTCTTAGGCAAGATAGCCTCCAGGCCGGTTTTAGAACCCAGTCTATCGTGATATCTACACATAGCTGGGGGAGAAAAAGAGGATTCATACCTTTCCCAGGGGTGTTAGCACGTAAGTGAATGTAATGGATCCGACTGGAATTCGAACTCGGCTCTCAATCCGAGTCGCTATCCATTACTCCACCGTTATTTCTAATTATTGATATTTGACTAATAATATATCTTAATTTTGTTTCTGTTAAATCTAGTAGTAGTCGCAGTACCATCTTTAGTACTAGTAGCATTAGTGCTGTCTAAAATTGTTAATTGAACCATTAACATAATTTTCTGTAATTGAATTGTTATTTCTGTTTTGAAACAAAAGCAACAGAAATACAACCTTGATATATGGTTTATTAATAAAGTTCGACTAGTAGAGTCCAAAGAAACCATATATCAATTTGTGTAAAGAAAATACGGTGGACACGAAACAACTGATATATGAGAACAGTTTTAGATAGCAAATGTACTTGAATAGTGAAATCTTAAGTCCGGAAGAGAAGGACAGAGTGAAATAAAAGGTTAGAACGAGTAAGGACGAAAGAGTAAGAAGAGGTTGGAATAAACGAATAGGTTGTACTAAACGGGTCGGCTGGACAAGTCATTGAAAAATTAATTTGTTTTCTGGGATCCAAAAAACTGGAATATCCCGAAGGTGGAATAAACAGACAAGTTGGTAAAAACGGAAAATATAATAAACGTTAGTGAATTTTAACGCCCCCAAAACAAAACTGTTTGCATTTAACCACCACAGAGGATCTATTCTGCCTGTCATCAGTATGGCTGATGCTAGACCCTAGGAGAACAACACACTGCTCTTTCTTGGCTTCACACTTCCCACTGACTTCAAGTGGAGTGACTACATCGAATCAATAGCTACATCTACTGCAAGGAATGTTGGGCCACTGTGTCGTGTCAGAATATTTGTCTCGTCGGAATCCTTCTTGCGCATTTATAAATCTATCATTCTTCCGTGTATTGAATACTGTTGCCATATCTGTTCTGGGGCTCCTGGTGTACATCTCAAGATTCTCGACAAAAACAAAAGAAGCATCTCTAATGCAATCGACAAGGCATCTTGACTTCAGTCACTTTCCCATCGATGTAGCATGGCTTCTCTCTGTCTTTTCTACAAATATTTTCAGGCAACTACTCTGAGAAGCTTTTTTCCTCTGGTACTCCGAATATATGAATTTAATCGTGCTACTAGATTGGCATTTAGGTCCCACACTTTTACTGATGAAATAGCTAAATGCAACAGCCACTTTTACTCCAACAGTTTCATTTCTCGCACTTCCCACCTGAGGAGCTACCTGCCGTTTACTTATTTCACTGATAACTGCAATCTTCAAAAATTCAAATGTGATGTCATCGCTACCTTCTGTCTTCTTGAACCCTATTTATTTTGTCCTTTCCTCAGTCCTCTCTGACTTTTCTTTCTCTTTCACTTTCAGTTTCACTTCCAGTAACCCCCCACCCTGCCTACTAGTGACATTTTCGCCTTGCTTGGAGTAAAATGATTTAAAAAAAAAAGAAACTATCTTCCCCGACCCTCTTTCTTCCCTTATGCTCCGTGAGTTTCAAATTCTCATGACTTCCTTCCTCATCATTAATTTCTGGATTGTCTTTCTGATTCTGAATTTGTCTTTTTTATTCCATTCGTCTGAAGACTTCTTCACCACTTACGCACCCAAGTTATTATATTTTCAACATCCTTCTGTAGAACTGCATATATTTTGCTTCTAGTTTTCTCTTCATCTGCGCGGAGATTGCTCGGCATTTTCTGCCATATAAGACGATAAATATTGCATTCAATACTCTTTTCTTTGTTTCTAACGAAATTTTCCTGCTTCTTAATACTTTCTTTAACTTTTGGAAAGCATTTTCACTGATCCTAAACAACTTCGGAGTTCGCTGTCATATTAAAAAAACAAAAAACAAAAACAAACTTAACAATAGCTTAGTTGGAAAAAAAAGTTTAAATTGCCGTTCAGGCCAGAGAGGACGAAGTAAATTTTGTATGGATTAAAAGTTTGTTAGAAAAATTTGTAGGACGTGGGACAGATTTTAAAGACGAAATTGCGGCCGGCGGTTTGCGAAAATAAATTGGCAAAACGATAGATATATAGAAAACTATTGAATAGCTTATGCAAAATCTTTGCTACCTGAATAGTTTTAAAAGGCACCCATATCAATATCAACGACGACAATTGTAGATAGCACAAAAGAAAAGAGAGTTCAGATAAGTGATTGATATCGATGACAGTAGTACAATGAATGTCCTTTAGTATTGAACAAAAGCCAAACAGTAGAAAAGTCGATACAAAGCAGAAACAGAGACGCGTTCCCACGACATCATGACACTGTTGCAATCAAAAGAAACAGTACGGACCACTTATCACGAAAAGAGACCTCTATCTTTCTCTCTCTTAGGCTCTCGACTTTCTTTCACTTCTTTTTTCCCCCTTCTCTCTGTTTTACACCCTCTTTCTCTTTTTCTCTCTTTTTTTACACCCGCTTTCTCTCCTTTTCCCACTCTTCTTTTTCTTGCGATCTCTCGGTTTTCTCTCCCTCGTTTTTTTACGTGTTTTTGCTCTTCTTTCTCTCTCTCTTTCTTTCTTCTTTCTCGTTCTTCTTTTCTTATTCCTCTCTTTTATTTATTTTTATCTACTCCTTTACGTGTTTTTTTTACTTCTTTGCTTTCAATCTGTTTTGCTCTCTCTCGCTCTCTCTCTCTCTCTCTCTCTCTCTCTTTACGCTTATGTTGATTTATCGCATTTCGCTCTTTATTCTGGTTTTCCCCTCTCCCTTTCTTTATATTTCTTCTTTTTTATTTCTATCGCTTCTTTTGAATTAACTCTTTGACTTTCTCTAGTTATTTTTATCTCTCTCCTTTCCTCCTCTCTCTTTACTTTACTACTTTTATACACTTTTCATCTCTTTTTACTCTTTACTTTGCCCTCCTTTGTTATTTATCACTCTTTTCATTCTTTTTCTCCCCTCTATTTCTCTGCCCTTAGTTTCTCTTCTTTCTTTCCCCTCCCTCGTTCTTTATTCTTCGTTTTCTCTTTTTATCTTTGTTTCAATATCTATTTTCTTTTCCTTTTCTTTTACTTTTCTTTTTCCTTTTCCCCTCTCTATTGTTCTCTCGGTCATTCCCTCTTCTTATTTTACCTCCCCCCTACTTCTATTCTCACTGTTTTAATTACGCTCTTTCTACATGTCTTTAATTTCTAGCTTCTCTCTCTTTTTTACTCTCACTTTCTTTACATTTTTTTTTTATTTCTCACTACCTTTTTTCTCTCTCTCTCTCTCTCTTTTTTTTTTTTTTTTTTTACCTCTGCTTTACTCCCTCGCCTTTTCTGTTTCTCTCTCCTCTTCTTTTGGATTTCTCTCTCTTTTTAGCTTAAATTTTTCGCTTTTTCGTTCCGATTTCTTTCCTTTTCCCTAAATCTTAAACACAAATATGCGCCTTCATGTGCGTGTGTCTGTTACCACACGGGGATAAAGTGTCGTTAGGGTACTCTATCTAAACAATTGCGCCGAACTTAAGTACTTCAGTCGGTTCAGATGCGAGCACTTAAAATTTCTCGAACATTTGGGCAGTACTCACAGCATTGCACCTAATCATATAATCATAAAAGTGCACAAGCATATCATTATTAACTTAGTCCAACAGAAGGTCACATAAATTACATAAGAGAGAATGTGTATAGCCAACTTTTAAAACGACCTTTCGGGCACCTCGATGTGGCGTAATGGTTAGACAGCTTGTCTTGCTAGATCAATTATGACTGAGTAGGGAGTTCGATCCTCACTGGGTGCCCCATACTTTCGGCCTTGTGCCACATCTAAGCCGGGCTTAGAAAATCACTAAAACGACCTTTGAGAGAGAGAGAGAGAGAGAGAGAGAAAAGAATGATAGAGAAAAAGAAAGAAAACTTGGAGAAAGAGAGAGAGAAAGAACGAGAAAAAAAAGAGTTAAAAAAAAGGGTTAGAAAGAAAAAGGATACGAAAAAAAAAGAGAAAGTAATATAGAAAGGAAAACGCGAAAAAATCAAAAGAGAGGGAGAAAGAAAGAGGAAGTGAAAGGATAAGAGAGAGAAGGGAAGAAAGCAAAAAAGTAAGTGAAAGACAAAGAGAGAGAGAGAGAGAGAGAAAGTTATAGAGTGCAACAGAAAAAGAATATTAGCGGAATAGAGAAAGAGTGCGAGAGAAAGACAGAGGACTTGGAGAAAGAAAGAGAAACAGAGAAGAACAAGAAAAGATAAATGGCTAGAGATAATGAAAAAGATAGAGAGATAGAAAGATAGAGGAAATGAGAGAAAGAAAGATAAAATTATGTAGAGAGGAAAGAAAACAAAAGAGATGAAGAAAGACAGAGGAAGAGAAAGAACGAAGAAGAGGTAGACGTGAAGAGAGTGAGTAAAGAAGAAAGAGAGAGAAAGTATGATAGAGAGAGAGAAAAGAAAAAGAGAGAGGAAGGAAGGAATTGCAATGTATTCGAAGCGTTTAGTATTTACTAATTCCTCAACCTCATAGCTTTTATTGTTCTTTCCAATATTGATGTGAGTTTCCTTCCTAACCTTTTGTTTGAAGTCGTGTGGAATGCAAACATTTTCATTATATCATTATTTTCTCTTTAAGTTATAAGTGTTATTCATTTTATTTGTTGCTGCTGTTGTAAGTTATGGCAGTAATATGGTTTCTGTTACAATTCTTATCTTCGTCTGTGAGGAAATTGTCCAACATTCACTGCTATTTAGTAATTCCGCGTGTCTTACTGGCTTTATGGCTTTGCTTGGAGTGAAATAATTAAAATATTGCAATCTTATGAATCTATTCTCATGGATGTTATTAGAATACCGAATAATATACGAAAAAAATAGGAATAATAATGCAAAATAGAAAAGCTATTCAACTACACGTTTTGTCCTTATAGTAGGCGTACTCATGTTGGAATACAAACCTGTATGCAGGAAAAGAATTCTGGAGTATGGAGAAGATGTAATAAAGATTCTTATCGAATGTTTCGCTACTAACATGTTTTACTTTATTATTTCCTATATGGCATCGTAATATTTTAACGATGATGAGTGAGTGTTAATATATCCGAATGAGGTCTAAGGCTGACTGTCATACATTCCCCACTTTGTCTTATTATCTCAACATTTACACCATTTACATTGTTAGGACCATTGTCCTCATCTTTGTTGTGATATTCACAACGTTTCGGAAGCCGTACGCTCTGGTCTTCTTCAGGTGATATACGTTGGAATTTCGAACCGAACCCTTTATTTCGTCCATGAATTTTTGGGAATCATAAGCCTAATGTCTCATAACCTTTTTACCAGAACTCATATTACAGTTTGTTATTATTGTTATTTTTCTCTGGTATTAGGTTGGTGCAAAAATAATGACGTTTTTTGACGTATTTTTTAACGTAAAAAAAACGTCATTATTTTTGCACCAACCTAATACTTTGTATTATTGGTTCCAATACTGTATTAACGCCTATGCTTGGCCGACTTAGGAGATTTATGTGACCTAACATATGCGGTGATTCTTTTAGTTTTCATATTCTCCATTGAAGTTTTCTGTTTATTATTTCAACCTCATCCCATAGATGGCGGTGATTTCCCTTCCTCTCCATATATGGTCAACCACCCCTGATTTTTTTTTTTTTTCTATTTCTCCTCATGTTACAACTTTACGGTATTCCTGAAGTCTTATTTTAACTCTTTCAGCCCTACGTTCCTGAACAATTTTAACCCTGAGCTCTTGAGTAAAAATTAGCAAATAATTGGTATGTAACGTTTCACGGCAGATACAAAAATAGTTACAAGTGTTTACCCACCGTTCAACAGGTGACTGGGCATTACGTCATCAATCTCTATCACGGGTAAAGCGGTGATTAGGGCTCAAAGGGTTAAGTAGGCGGGGTCTGTTTCTACTTCATATTTCTTATCACGGCTGCATGGGATGGCATACGCAATAAAAATGGTTACTGAGACATTAAGTTCATAAATCCCTTATACTGATGTCCCAAGAACACATGACCCAGGGTATAAAAGCCGTGGTTGAAGTAATCCAGTGACTTGACACAAAGAGTTCAATAATGGCCGCATCAGAGCTGAGCAAAAAAAAAGAAAAAAGAAAAAGCTTGGAGAGATGAGTTACTAAAGAGAAATAATAACTGAAACTGAGATATCCAGAAAAGGCATGGCACGTGGAACTAGAACAATCAACCCGGGTCGTCGAAATAAATAGTTTTGTTCTAAATTCCAACGTATATCATCTGAGGGAAGCAGGAGCGTAGAACGGCCGAAACGTTGTGAATATGGCAATAAAGATGAGGACAACATTCCAAATGATGTAAATAGTGCAAATAGTTACAATAACTCATCTCAGAAATAGAGACAGATGCTGAAGAAGGCAGGACCGTAGAACGACCGAAACGTTGTGAATATGACAATAAAGATGAGGACAACAGTCCAAGTAATGTAAGTAGTATAAATAGTTACGTTCTTTTTGGCGATTAAATGAAAGCAGTTTTGTTTTGAAGGCCTTAAAATTTAGAAAGTATTTCTTGACCCAGTTAACCACTTATTCAGCTGCTACCAAGTTTACTTTGTATTGAGACATGATTAAACGCTAGTATCATCTGCATAAATACCTATTTGGGAACTGAAGACATCAGGGTGTGATCATTGAGGAAGATCAGAAATAGCGTAAGACCCACGATAGATCCTTAGGAGGGAACCGGTGCTCTTGTGAAAGTATCTGAAGCAGACCTGTTTAAAACTACCTTCATTTCACGATTTGATCGGAACGATTGGATTAAATCAAATATTCATTCTGTGACACCGGCGCCCTGGAACTTGCATAGAAGACCAACATGACAAACCCTGTCTGAACGTCTTCGAAATATCTAGGGCCACAACTCTTATCCAGGGCTTGATATAGAATTTCAGTTATTGTTTGTCCGAGAAGAGGTCGTGGGAAGTAAGATGCCTAACCACTTGAACATTATATTTAATGGACGTATGTGTTTGTGGAGACCTCACTGTTTTTTTAGCAAAAGATAGCAAGGAAAGTGAAAAAAAAAAGACTAAATATAAACTACAAGACAGAATGCATGGTTATCAACAAAGGATAAGCCCAAAATACAAATTACAAATCGGGGCTACTAAAATCAAACAAGTACAGAAATTTAAATATCTGGTAA
>OZ010598.1:22477412-22484912 GCA_963932145.1 Acanthosepion lycidas
TCAGAATTCGGGAAAGTGCATGCGTGATGTATATGAAGACACTTTCTGTTCGTGAAACAGTGAGAGAATAAAAAGCTAGGTAAATACATATTACGAGACTATTGTTAATCCACTACAAGGCCCAAGAGCCACTCATGGAAGGGTTACCGAATGAGGTTGTTGTAAGTACGTAAATTAAGAAATGAATAATATGCGGATATGTAGAATGGATAACGATTAAACTTAGACTTGAAGAGTTTAAGATTGTAATGAAGAGAAAAGCATTCTCTCGACTGTCCGTTCTACAAAGTAACAGTTCTGGTTAAAAAGCTGTCTGAATGGAACCTCCATCTACCAGTGGGATACGAAGGGGTATCTTGTTGTTTGAAAAAGCTATGGAAAAGACTGTAGTTTCTGTACTAATTAGGACACTGGGAACACCACTTGGAAAACTGAAAATGCGCTTAAGGAAAATTGGAATTTAGATCTAAAAAATACTGCCATATTTTATACTACGATGAAATGTTCTTGAATTGTGTGATGTTAATTTGGCACCAACCTTCAAGAAGAGAATATCCATTGGCAACGTTAATGCGCGAGACCAAAACAATAATGTTTACGAAGAATATAACTGAAATACACATTTCTAAACGCAAAATAAAGAAATGCTAGAAAAACAATAGAACTCAATAATAATTATGTAATTGGAGAGTACTTACGTATTTTTAACACATTTAATAGTTTATAACTATAGCATAACATACAAACTTACAAATAAATAAAAACAAGTTCTAGAAGGTTTCATAAAATACTAGAAGATTCCAGAAAATCATAGTACAACTATACTTATATACGAGTTGAGAAATTTCGTGTTGACGGTGACATTCTTTTAAAAATAAAGTAAATTAAACACTTCCCCATTATTTTTTAACGAATTTTTTTTCATCGATTTATGATGCAGGAAATTATTTATTTTGCAAAAAGTTATAACCCTAATATATATACATATACATATATATATATATATATATATATATATATATATATATATATATATATATATATATTCTGTCGTAAATGTTTTAGCGAAACCCAGCTTGCTAACCCTTAAAACACGCCGAGGTGTTATATATATATATATATATATATATATATATTTGATTTCTGTAGAATATGTTAATGGTATTGTTATTCATCTTAATGAGAAAAAAAGATTTCTTTTTCAACAAGATTTCGAAATTTTAAAGTCGTAATATCATTGAAAGCTTCACTATTGAGTAATTTAAATTTAGTAGAATTAGTCATTCTATCATTATCAATAGAATTTAAATTTAGTAGAATTAGTCATTCTATCATTATCAATAGAATTTAAATTTAGTAGAATTAGTCATTCTATCATTATCAATAGAATTTAAATTTAGTAGAATTAGTCATTCTATCATTATCAATAGAATTTAAATTTAGTAGAATTAGTCATTCTATCATTATCAATAGAATTTAAATTTAGTAGAATTAGTCATTCTATCATTATCAATAGAATTTAAATTTAGTAGAATTAGTCATTCTATCCTTATCAATAGAACATGTTTAAACGAACAGTTGCTGCCAAATTACACTAAATTACACCGTCGTGGAATTCTCAATGATATGGCGACTTTACAATTTCGACTTTAAATGTCTTGAAAACGAAATTATTTTTTTAGTAAAAACATATACTTCAGAAACACCAAAAAAAAACAACAACAATACACTTACCAAATAGCAATAAATATTTACTAGAAATACCAGTGGAAATTTCGCCATCTTTCTATTTGAATCTTCTGATGAATCTTGCCACTTAAGTTAATTACTGAATATGCTAATTGAGATTTCTGGAATAAAGGGAGGCATGGTGGAGTAATGGATTGCAGCTCGGATTAAGGAATCGGAGAGCCGAGTTCGAATTACAGTTGAATCCATTACATTCACTTACGAGCTAATTCCCTTGAATCCTCTTCTTCTCCCCTGCCGCTATGGATAAATAGCAGGACAGACTAGGTTCTATAACTTTGGATGGCAACTCATCTACCGCAAAAAGAAATAGCAACCTACTGCTGGAAAACAATCTGCCTCGTCAGATACATGACCGTTTAAGCGTGTATCTCGCATGGCACATAACTGACTGACAATAAAATATTCGTAGAAATTCCCCTATCGCCTTGCTATATATTTGAGCTTAACAACTTTAATAAAATATAACAATTATAAATATGAATGCTGATCGTTATTTAAGAAGTATGTGGGTACGAGTAAAAAGCTTTGAAATTGACATTTTTTTCTATTTCACTGAAACAGATGTTAAACTCTTCTACCTTTCTTTCTTTTTCTCGCTGAAACCAAGCAACCTCTCTGATATGCATTTTCTGTTTTTTTTTTCCACGCGATCAAACGATATAGACCTTTATTTATGAAGTAATGGTGAGGCCTTATTTCTTTCTTTCTCTGAAAACAAATAGCGTTTATTTTCTGTTTTTCCATTATTTACGAGGTATTGACAGGGCGTAACGTAACGTAATTGCTAAGAGTCTAAGGGGTGACAAGAAGAATTATAATAAGATATATGATAAAAATGACTTATATGCCTTATTTGAAAATATCCGTTGAAGAGTAGATGGACTGGCCTAAGACTATTTAACAGCACGGGAGAGGAGTTAACGATTAACTATTTATTACATTAGTCTGTGTTCGCAACCATGTACCGTATTATTCTCCGGAATAATAAACTACTTATTTTCTATATGCTTTTTTTTTGTTGGGCATCTCATCCCAAGCAAGGCGGGATGATACTAGTACGCAAGGCGGTTACAGAGCGAGAGTAAAAAGGCGTGATGGAGGAAAGGATGAAGAGAAGGACAAGGAATAGTTCAGGGCATCTGGAGATGTCGATAGACATTACATTTGAATAGTTGGAGATTATTGCTATCATGGAAACAAGTAATAGGAAGGGAATTGCAAAGACGGGAGGTGTGAGACATGAAACTATTGAAGTAGAAGAGACGGCCACATTTGACAATTTCGACAGTGAAAGGGTGGGACCGATATACCGGCCTAGTAGCACGCTTAAATTCATGCAGTCTGGGAACTAGCGAAAGTAGTTCGTCGGAGGAATTACCGTGAAAATATTTGTAGAAAAGACAGAGGGAGGAGACGGCACGTCTGTGAGAGAGCGACTGAAGACGAGATGCCAGATCAGGACCAATCACATTGCTTATCCGTCTCTGGATCTTGTCGAGGACCTTAAGGCAAACAGCGGCAGCACCAGACCATATATGGCCGCAGTAATTCCATGCAAGGGCAAATGGTTGATTTGGAGGATGGACTCGGGCGAGGAAAACATTTTGGCTCGACACAGGGAACTAATGTGTGCCAGTTTTTCCTATTTACGACACGACAAATTTTAAAATTGAATATATGAAAGCCAGTCGAAAGTTTACATTTTCATTCTGTTGCACACGTTTCTTTCGTCCGCTGTGACTAACGTACTGCTTAGCCGACTTAATGAAACTTTCAAACGCTTCTGTTTTTAATTTTTGACGCCATTGTTTAAAATATCTCACATTGTAATGAAGCCCTTTATAAAGACAAATAGAATTCTTTTTTATTTTATACTTAGCCCCGTCCTAGGTATAACGATACAACTACATCCATACTCTGGGTAAGACGATAAACTACGTCCAGTAGCAAGGCCTCTGATCAGGTTTTGAGGAGCGTGGAACCACCTCTTAACTGCTGACACGGGGGTGATAGGACCTGTTAGGGTCCCAGCTATGGACAAACAGTTTAAACACCAAAACTGGAGTCAAAACACCACGAAAATGTAAAAGTAGGTTTGAATACCAGAAATACTTTTAAAATGATTACCAGCAATACTGCTTTGAAAAAAACTAATATTACCATATCCATATCAATACGTTTTTAAAAAATAAATATGACCAGAAATACTTTTTTTTAAAAAAAACATTATCAGCAATACATTTTTGAAGGAAAAATATTACCAGAAATAGATTTTCGACAAGACAAAATATTACTAGCAAGAAAAATTTTGTCGGCATTAAATAACCCATTGAGGTGTGGATATGTCGTACAACAAAACAAAACAAACCAAAACCAAACATTCAGTTAGTCACCAAATAGTCTGATATATACGATATATAGAGTTTATGCACCATGATATATATATATGATATATATATATATATATATATATATATATATATATATATATATATATGATATATAGAATTTATAAACCATGATATATAGATGATATATACATATATATATATATATGATATATACGATATATAGAGTTTATACACCATGATATATATATGATATATATATATATATCATATATATATATGTATATATATATATATATATATATATATGAATTATAGAATTTATAAACCATGATATATAGATGATATATACATATATATATATATATATATATATATATATATATATATATATATATGATATATACGATATATAGAGTTTTTACACCATGATATATATATATATATGATTTATATATATATCATATATACGATATTTTGAATGTATACACCATGATATATATATATATATATATATATATATATATATATATATGATATATACGATATATAGTTTATACACCATTATATATATATATATATATATATATATATATATATATATATATACGATATATATATACGATATATAGAGTTTATACGCCATGATATACATATATATATATATATATATATATATATATATGACTAGCGGCATGGCCCGGCGTTGCCCGTGCTTGATTCAAAAATCGTACGACTCATACAGCAATCGCTATCACTTGACTTTTTTTGCCCTTCCTACCTTTAAAGGAATGCCCTTTGCCGTGCTGGTGTTGCTATAGCCTTACTTCTTGCCTATCTCGCACCGCGAATTTTTTCTAAGCTCTATACTAAACATTAAATCTGTTACGAAAAAAGAAATAAACAAAATGAACACAAAAAGATCAGCTTTAAAAAAGGACTTGTAACTGGAAAAACCGAATGAAAAAAGAATGTTAATAACAAATACTTTTTCACACCCAGCCCAGTTCTGCGGAATCAGAATCAACGTTGAGTTTAAGCAAGCGAATGAGCCAATTGGAGTAAAGTGCCATGCAGATTTAAATTTTTCCCACTTGTGACGAATACAGCTATCGATTTTTTTTTGCATGCTAGCATGCTAGGTAACATTCGTGTCAGTCAGCTGTTGGCTCTCACGCTGGCCAATAGAATCTTCCTGCCTATACGTGGCTCTCACTCTGGCCAGTAGAAAATGGCCGCAAACTACATAAAAACTGCCGTAGAAGCATGAAAAAATCGATTATTTTCACTATCGATGGGAATTAGGAAATGCAAAGTCGGTCTTGGCCTACCCGCTAACTTGGAGCATGTACATGTAAATTTTGGTGCAAATCCGTCGATAATTGCGGCCGTGCATTCGTTACACACACACAAACACATCCTGTCTTGTATACATAGAGATATATACGATACATAGAATTTATACACCATGATATATACACACACATATATATATATATATATATATATATATATATATATATATATATATATACATATATATATATATATGATATATATATATATCATATATACGATATATAGAGTTTATACACCATTATATACATACATATATATATATATATATATATATATATATATATATATACATATATTTATATGATATATATATATCATATATACGATATATAGAGTTTATACACCATTATATACATACATATATATATATATATATATATATACATATATATATATGATATATATATATATATACATATATATATATGATATATATATATCATATATACGATATATAGAGTTTATACACCATTATATATATATATATATATATATATATATATATATATATATATATATATATATATATATATATATATGATATATATATAGATTATACACCATGTTTCTAACACAATGAGTCTCGATGTAGAAAGAAAATTGCCATTTTATTCTAACCCATAATTATCTTTCAAACTGACTGCCTCTCTGGACACACGTTTAACGCAAAGATCTTTCATAGAAATTATGTTTTGGGAAGGGAAAATACTGAACACTTTCACAGGAAGTGAATGAATGATCATACACTAGCGGCACTTGATAAAATCACAGTAGGAAGATAAGAAAGCAATGTTAATGACACTCCCCGCGAGAATGGAGAATTTAACTCAAGTGGCACCCCACGAAATAACAGAATACTCTGAATGGTAATAAGATCAAAATGGTCGAAATCATTATTTGAAAGCTCTGTGGGAACCTTCAGGTGGACCATGATGGTGCCAGCAGTTTTGCGCAGTCTATTTTCTACTGAAATGTCAGCGCAATTTTGGTTCTTAGAACGCTGATAGACCTCATGGGCGGCACAGTATTAAACCAGTTTTAGCCCAGGGGGGTGGGCACTGAGATGACAGCGGTTTCCCAATGATGACATATAGGTGAATGAGACAAATCGCCCGTGATAAAGAATGAAGCAAAGAAGCTTCTACGAGGCGGATATAGATGTCCTCATTCAAGGATGAAATACTTCGTTTGAACAGGAAACTATGCTGTGGAATAAATTTGGAATCCTGAGATGTTGCATTGATGCTGGTATAGTTTCTGAAGTTATACTAGTATATCTGTAGTCACTGAGGAAGGAAAAATACTTCAGACCTGACGTCGCTTCAATGCGATGTTCAAACTAAGTACCACTTTTCATTTAGTTTACTCTCTATATGAATAAAGAATAAAATGAAATAAAGTAGCAAAAAGAAATGAATATTTAAATAAAATAAACAACCAAGGCCAAGAACATAAATAACGGTAAAAATATTCTTAAAACAAAAACAAGGAATGGCCAGTTTCTTCCTTCTTCCACTTCTCTTAATTCTCCACTTGCTTATATATATATATATATATATATATATATATATATATATATATATATATATATATATATATATATATGGGAATTTTATGTTCTCTTTTCCTCCTTGAACACAAAAAAATATGGATGCGGGAAAAACTAAATAAACAATTAATGAAATCTTCCTTGTATATTGAATTCAAAGAAAGATGTTTAAAACAAAGGTTTTTGGCCAATATATATATATATATATATATATATATATATATATATATATATATATATATATATATATATATATATATATATATATTATTTATTCGAAAATTATAACTTAACCTTGTCAAGATTTTTTTGAATTTTCATAAACTTGTATTTTGATTGGTCATTGTAAGTTATGTAACAGCGTTTCCCCTATCGAGGTGTGTTTGCTCGATTTGAACGTTTAAAACCCTTTATTCTACCTTCAACACCATCACTTGATAAGACACCAGAAGTTTTGAAACAAAATATCTTGCTTTATAGTGATTTTATAAC
>OZ010598.1:22489912-22504912 GCA_963932145.1 Acanthosepion lycidas
ATTATATTTGGAAAAAAAGTCATTCTAAAAAGCACACACAGAATACTAATATCATCAAAAAATATATTCCGCGGGAAGAATAGAGTAACAAATATCAACAAAAAAACAAAATAAAATCTTATCAAATCAAGATCGGATCGTCTACGTCAAATTAGCATAAAACATAAGTAGATCAACAACCAATATTACAAATTAGCCTGTATACGGATAGAAAATAAATTTAGTAAATATGCCAAAATAGAAAGGGGTGTAAGACAAAGATGTGTCTTCTCATCGGACTTAGTCAACCTATACAGTGACACAATTCTTAGATAATTAGAAGTCTTATCAGGATTACTTATTGCTGGCCACAATCTTAACAATATAAGATATGCAGATGACAGTGTTGACAGCAGATACAGAAAGGAAATTAAAAGAACTCCTTCAGAAGGTAGTGAATGAAAGTGTGAAGGAAGGACTAAACATAGAGAAGAACATGACTAAGCACTGTGTGTACGCAATCCCGTGCAGCTGTGGTAAGAAATATAAAGGAGAAACAAACCACCCACTTAAGGTAAGACTACAAGAACATCGCAAGGAGAGATAGAAAAATCAGGCGTAGCTGACCACGTATGGAGGGCAAAGGGAGATCACCGCCTCCTGTGGGATGAGGTTGAAATTATACGGAGTATCACTGGAATAAAGTGGATAAAGACGTTGGTTAGAGCCAGTGAGTTGTGAGTTCAATACCAGGCCACATCAGCGTTGAAACAAATCTTGGAGACATCCGGAAGAGATCTCCCTATATGGTAGTGACTGCTTGAGAACTGTTAACAGCTAAATGACGAGACTTGAAGCAACAAAAATGTGATTCTACAGAAGGATGCTGAGAATACCATGGATAGAACATGTAATCAGGTTTTAGAGAAATGGAAACTTTACTATTACTTAATATCAGAATAAGACAGAAATTTCTAGTGAATATAATGAGGAAAGAGGGCTTTGTAAATTTGATACAGAACAGACTGAAGGCAACAGGGATAGAAAAAAATAACGCAAAACCTACGTAAAGAGCTTGAGTAAATGGATGAGGGAACAAGGTTTAGGAGAGCAGAAGACAAAAATTATCAAGAAGACACGAAATTATGGAGAGCCATGATCGCCGACGTGCTAAAGACACACGGCACATAGAAGACGTTTTAGAATTATATGTTTGCAAGAAGTAGTTTGCATTCTCGGCTCCAAATTTAAAATAGAATTCAATGCAATGTTTCCCTTTTATTTTCCAGCAGAGAATAAAGACGCCTTTCTTACATATGTGTTATACTTTGGTTAAAAATTCGGTTTAAAATCTTTCTAAAAGCATAGCATGACCATTCATGTTGGAAAGAAGTTTCTTCACCGTATAATACACAGTAGAGTTGTTTAAAACATTTCGTTTTAATAATATTTCAAACATCGCGTCTTGTCATCTTGCGCTGTTTATCAAATATTCTGAGACAAACGTTTTCCTCTGCTTTAAGAAACCTTACAAAGAGGAACAACCACAGAATTAATTCAATAAAACTGTCGATATTTCGTGACGTTGAAGCAAACGGCTTTGGCTGCGCGTGCGTCGCCTGAGAAAAAAATGATTTATCAAAGGGAGACAAGGAATCCTGTTTTTTTACTCAAAAGAAAACGATTAATTAAAAATTGATTTTTGATAAATTGCGTTAACGTTGCTGGGTCCACGATCCAAATACTTGTATACCGTTTAGGAATAATTTAAGCGCATGCAAGGCAATAAAACCACTAAGACTCAAGAGGAGATAATTGAGTGTCAGAACAAACTTTTGGCACAGAACTTACGGTTACATGTTACCATTTCATTTGTAAAATGACGAGACCTTACCGCAAATCTAGAACTGTGTTTATTTTCATAAAATCTAACCACCGTAGAGGAAAGTTCCTCGGAACAATTACCATTTTTGTACTTAAATAGTGTGTTATACATCTATATGTCAGCGCATTCGAGAAATCTTTCTAAAGAAAATGTGCTCTTCAGCAGAGATAACAAATGCGTCTTCCTTTGTAGGAGAAATCCCATTTAACCAAGTGTACTTTACCACTCAACTACAGAAAGCCTCACACTTCAGCAAATAGATTCCTTGTTTTCGACAAATGTCATCGTTTGTAGGTCTTCAGAATCGATTTCTTACTTGAGATATCTGTGAATTAAATTCTTAAAACGACAGAAGGCCTTGTACATGATCAATCCCACTCGCTGAACAGTTCTGGAGGAGAACCCGTTTAGGACGACCTTCATTTCACGGTTTAACAGGAATGACTGTATTAAATCAAATAATCGTCCTGTCATATCGTATCCCTGAATTTTACGAAGAAGCCTGGCGTGCCAAACCCTATCAAACGCCTTAGAGATATCTAAAGCCACAGCTCGAGCTTCGCCGTTATTATCAAGATCTTGGTATACAAATTCAGTTATGGTCGCAAGCACGTCAGGGGTAAACAGGACAAAGCGGAAGCCATATTGTTTGTCCGAGAGTAGAGCATGGGGGGGGGTGCTTCACCACTTCGGCATTGATTAAAGTCTCGAAGACTTTGCCGAAAAGCGGCAGGGACTAATAGAACGGTAGTTAGATGGGTAAAAAGGATCTCCAGAGTTCTTAAAACAGGAACAACAGAGGAGAACTTCCAACAGGCTGGACAGCAAGAGTCAGTGAGGCAATAATTATATAGTTTGGAGAGAACTAGAGCCAGGCCAGGAGCACATTTCTTTAGGACCACAGCAGCTATCCCGTCACCACCACTTTTTTTAACATAGTCTAATTTAGTGATGATGTCCAATACAATCGACGGGGTTATGCTCATCTCACTGAACAGAGCTTCAGTTCTAGGGGAAAAATCAGGTGTGGGTATTCTGGATGAGTCGGGTGTTGAGTTGGAAGAGAATTTCCGAGCAAAGCATTCCATGCTCGAAATCATGTCTTTTACTTAGAATTTAGAACGTTCACCTATAATGAATTTAGAATCTTCTATACTATAGATTCTATACTATATTATAGAATATTATTAAAATACACTCTACTATATATTATATATATATATATAATATATCTATTATAATTATATCTTATAATTATATTATATAATATATATTATTATAATATATTATAATATATATAATATTATAATATATGTATATAATTATATCTATATATAATATAATATATATAATATATATAATATATAATATATATATAATATATTATAATAATATATATATATATATATATATATATATACTATATAATACTATACTATAGATTGTATAATATATTATAGAGTATTATTAATTTAGAACATTCATCTTTAGCGCTGCTGTCAAATACACAACTATCCCAACCATATGGCATACGTGTTTGTTTTATTTTTCTTTGCGTGGATGCAATGAAAAATAAACCTCAGCCTCTTTTGTAACAGACTCAATCAGGTAAGTAAATTAAGTGCCACACGTGATACACGCTTGGGTTATCATGTATCTTTAGATTCATGACTGACGAGGCAGGCGATTTTTTTCCGCTGTAGGTTGCCATTTCTTTGTGTGGTAGACTGGTTGCCAACCAAGGCTAAAGAACACAGTCTGTCCTGCTATTCAACCCATAGATGGGGAGAGAAGAAATATATTCATTCCTTTCCCTAGGGTATTTGTGTGTAAGTGAATAAAACAAAGTCGTCTGCAATTCGAACTCGGCTCTCCGAGTTCTCATGCCGAGTTGATATTCATTACACCCCAACGCACTGAAAAGAAAGAAAATCCACCAATATTATCCCAGGAGATAAGGATAGTATCATAATTTATTAGTATGGGAATTTGAACAAAAGAATAAACACTTCAGGGCACTTCTTAAACTGGACAAGAGAAGAACTAAGGAAACTGAAACGCAAAACGAGGAAGTTGATGACTGTTATATACCGTACCTAATGTCCCAATCCTCATAAATACGTTGGACACTGTTGCAAGTCGGTGGGGGGTGTTAATATGCTGTCTAAGTAGTCCACCGTTAGGAGTGGTTTACCTACTTCACGCCGCCGGCGAGTATTGTATTTTGTTGCTGATATAAAGATTACCATTTCATTTCCAAACTCTTTTTTGGTTATTCCTCATTCCGGAACCCTTCCTAGGTTACAACAATGACAATGGTTAAAAAATTGCTTGTGATGACTGTTTTCCGTTGTTCAACCAGGATGATACATGGTCAAGACGTTATCCCTATACTAACATCTGCAACAAAAGAAGATGAGAAAAATTAATTTCTCCGATTGTTGAGAACAGTGAAAAAGACAACGTATGGCCGTTTTTACACATACATCTGGACAGGGAAAGGCAAAAGGCAAAATCGTGAGTACTCATCAACGATAGTGGATATTTGTTTCGGGATTTAGATGGAAGAGGGTCCTTAAAGTCAACGCACATGCAACTCAAATAGCTGTGTACGTTTTACTAGAGTTGCCGGTTCGGGTTTGTAGATCCTTGGTTTCATACGAGCGCAAATCTAACAACCGTTTGTTATTCGTTTCACGCCCTCAACTGAAAAAGGCAAATTCCGGCCTCGAACCACAAGAATCATCCTCGTGATGCCTCGATGACAGAACTCGTTATGAACTTTTTGTTGTTCTTTGGTGCTGTTTATTGATCCAGACACTCTTGACAGCGCGTCCACCGTTGTATTTTCCTTTCCCGACTGATAGAAAACGTCAAACGAAAAACAGGAAAGTTCTAACCTTCATTTCGCTATCTTTTGTTTTTTTTTATTGTTTGACGTCTTGGGATTAAACATAAAAGAGACTAACTTTTGATCTTGATTAATTTAAAGCAGTAACCAATTAAGAAAAGTCACCATTTTTAGCGCCTCGACTATGGCATAAGCCTCCTTTTCGACAGCTGAATGTCTGCGCTCAGATTTTGACAATGTTCTGGAGGAGAACACTACAGGACGCTCGGGTTGACTTAACGTGGGAGCTATGGCGTGTTCGGATGCATCGGTCTCTACTTCTAGGGGAATGTCAGGATTCATCAAAGTGATGGCTGATTTGGCAATATCTCTTTTTAACTCCTCAAAGACAGAAGAAGTTAAAGGAAATTTGGTAATTTTCGTAAGTGGGTGTATTTTTTCAGAAAAGGCGGGTATCCAGTGAGAATAATGAGCGAACACACCCATGGTTTGTTGCAAGGAGGCTATGGTGTTGAAAATAGGTAGATTTAGCAGTGGTTTTAGCCGCTCAAGGTCCGCCTTCATGATTCCTTTACCCGTAATATATTCAAGTAGTTTAATGTTTGTCGACCCATAAGAACTCTTGTTATGGTTGAGTGTAAATTTATATTTCTTGACAGCAGACAAAAACTGTTTTAGGTCGCGATTGTAGTAGGCCCAATCATGGCCGCACACTGTCGCATTATCTATGTAGGCAAAGGTGTCTTGTAGTTTTTCTTCACGAATTATTTTATCGAGGACCCTCTGAAAACTGAAAACCTCGTTAGTGACCCCAAACGTAATCTGTCGGAACTGATAAATTCGTCTGCAGGCTTCAAAAGCCGTAGAAGGCTTATCTTTAGGGTTTATAGCTACTTTTTGGTAGGCACTCCTTATGTCTAACGTTCTAAATATTCTGTATTTGGCGATCTCATTTATCATCGCGTCAATATGGGGTATAGGGTATTCATCTAGGAAGGTGTAGCTATTTATAGTTTGGGAGTAGTCTATGACCATCCTTTATTATTATTATTATTATTATTATTATTATTAGAGGAAGTTATTTATACTTGGCTCCCTACGGTGACCTGCTTTCTTCGGTTATTCCTTCTCTTATCATTCTTGTTACTTCTGCTTGAATAAACGTTTTGTCTTCAAGAGAATAGTTTCGAAATTTGGTGACCAACCCTTTACAGTTTTTGGTTAAATTTTCAAAAAAAAAAATATTGAACATTTATAGCGACCAAGCCACAGATGTTCAACGCTGGTTTAGGAATAAAAATAAAAAAGGAAGATATTAGAATCCTGTTTGAGGAAATCATGGCCCAGTATGACATCGCAGACCAGATTTGGCATCACGAAAAATTTGCAATTTAGTTTGATTCAACTAAGTCGGCCAATATCCTCTAACCTGCGTTCATCATAGCCACCTGACTATTACAATGTACGATTTTAAGTCTGTCTCTTTTTGCAGTATCAGCGCTAATAAAACTCTCCGAGATCCAGTGTCGACTGGAGCATTCATTTCTACCCTATTTAGTTTTACTGTTAATATAGCATTTGGAAAATATTTACGGTTTGCAATTGATACGAAACTAGTCGTAATAGTTGCATTCGAACCAGGTGAAAAAAAAGCTTGATCGACAAACCTTTGAGAAATGGTCCCCTTCTTCCCGCACTTGTGGCATTTAGTTTCCTTGGCTGGGTAACACGACCTGGGGTGTAGTTTGAGAGCACAAAAATTACATTTTCGTTTGGCTGCAGCAATAATAATGTATATATACAGTGTTTCCCCGAGAGGAAAAATTTTGAACTGGTGGAGTGGGAGGTAGAAATGAGGAAGCCTGTCGTAGGGGGACTGCCTTTTTCCCTGTTTAAGTCGTTTGAACTTGCGGACTAGTAGTAGTGTGAGTACTTAGTGCAGCCTCTGCAACACTTGGTATGAACAAGATTGCTTTCCTGCCATCTTCAAGTTAAGTGTCTGCTCGCAAGCATTAGCTAAATCTAGTTGTTTATTTTCTAGCAATATTTGACGGTTCTAATCCAGTTATAAAGGGGTCTCTGATAAATCCGTTCTTTGCCCGATCTGCTGTCGTCGTTTGAAAATCGCAGTCTCAACTTAAGATATTTAAGCACTGAAGATACTGATCTAACCCCTCCTCGGGGGATTTGCGGGTAGTTGCTAATACATTCCGGTCAAAGATTATGTTTTGTCTCTTCACAAAAATTCTATCCAAAACGTCCATGGCACTCTTGTAAGTTTTGCAGTGAGAAATAATATATACGGAGATGGAAACGTGGTGAATTAGCAGCTTAAGTTTATCCGTATCAGTAATAGGAATGGATGAACTGTTTTTCAGTGCAAGCAAGAATCATTTATATAATCGTTTCCAATATTGCCAGGCATCAGTAGAAGATGGATCTGCAGAGTCAAAGTCGAGACGTTCTGGTTTTAAGGTATTTCTTCATAATTATGTTCAATAAATTGTAATGAAAACCCAGTGTCTAGTTCAGCTTAATGTGCCTTTACTGAATGTAACTGAAGAGTTTTGTCGTTTGGGCTAAGACGGTATGACTTATTTATACAACCATAAGACAAGGGAGGTAATCGAGTTGTCTACCACACCTTAGTACTACAAAAGTGAAGAAGTTCTGGTGGGCCATGATCGCTCGCATTCTGAAGATAAACAGCACCTAGAAAAAAGAATTACGGGAAGTAATGACGTAACTATATCATAAGTAAAACGTTATTTTTTCTTAATATTCATTTCAAAACTCATTCGTTTAAGCTTTGCTGTCGTCGTCATCATCATCATCATCATCATCATCATCAAGATCTGTCCCAGTTTGATTTTTCAATTTTTCTTTAGAATATGAACATTGCACTCAACGTGAAAGCTGGGGTTTGATGTGATAAATACTGGCGCCAAAAATTAAATTCATAGCTTTTAGCAATTTTCGAGCATTTAGTTTTAAAGATCATCTGAAAGAAAGCGTACAGAAATTCCTCATTTCTGCAGTTTTTTTGTTTTTTTTAATTAGGAACTGACTTCAAATTTTTACTATTTTCAAGAATAAATACAAATAAAATTGATATTTTGTTTGTATTGGATTGAATGGAAAAGATATTCAAATCAGAATTCAAATTATGAATCACCAAAGGCAAAATATTGATTTTTTTTACTGTATTCGATAAGTAATAACTGTGTAAAAAAAACATCGTAAAAGATTATAAAAAAGCTACTCAATGAATAAGATTTGTTAGATCATTTCATAGATCATTTATTAGATGATAATTGATAAAAACAGAAAATAGATACAAGTTTATATAATAAAATAATACTGCGGCCCAAGACAAAATATTTTAAATTTGCATTATTTATTGCACTAAAACTATTGCACTGTATAATATAAGATATCATCGTATAGGAAATTGTTCAGTATAATTTCGCTTTTTTCAATAAATGAAGGCACAATAATTTAATAATAATGGGATTGTGCCATGCATCTTGTCCATATACAATTTGTGTACCTATTGCTGATCACCGGAATAAAATTCCAACACTAGGATTTTGAACCTAAACTTAATCTTTAAACTCGTTTCGTCTTAAAACGATAATTATTTGGAAAAATATTTTGCGTCGTTATTTGAAACCCCAACTTTCAAATTGAGTGCAATAGCACGGTTCCAAAATCGACCTATCCTAATATTCAGCGTTTATAACTTTACCTCTTTATATATATATATATATATATATATATATATATATATATATATATATATATATATATATATATATATATATATATATATATATATATATAAATTATATATATATATATATATATATATATATATATATATATATATATATATATATATATATATATATATCTTTATATATAAATTATACATATATCTTTATATATAAATCTCTTTATATATAAAATATAGTTGAAAATATAAACAGAAAGTGAGTGATAAAAAAATCATAAGAAGAGAATAAAAGATACATTATGTGCTTACTATCTTCAACATTTCAACACATCATCATCATCATCATCATCATCAGTCCGATGACCGGGTGTGGTCGTATCGTCGCTGCGCAGCTGAGCACCTGACCAGTTTCCGCCAGATGAAATCCTAAGAGGTATTCATTTATGCATAGCGTATCTTGAGCAAGTAAACCTGGCGGAGCCCATCCCTCTCCAGATAAAGCCGCAGCTGATCTCCTCCAACTTTGTCATGAGCACGTGGCCACTGACATCAGTCTAGAAATCCCTCTGCCCAGTAACACCCTGACATCACCACACTGGCTGCATATGCATAGAGATGGAGCCCAGCTTACCCCGATTGTGCTAGATGACCATTGAACTTACATCCGCACTTTGACAGGTATTTTCTTTATCCTGTTGTGTTTTTAGCCACCCCCCCTCATCAGAAAAACCCAGCGGAGTTAACGGTAATACTGGGTTATGTTTAAACTGCAGCATATATATTTTCATTGTATACAGCGTCCCGAAAAGCAACTGGGTATTTAAAAATGGAGTAACATATCTGATTTATCATAGGTTTTATCTATTTTTATTTTTCAGAACTTCGATAAACATCGGGAAACTGTCTGTAAAAAATTTACTGTTTACCTTCAGGATGTCGGTCCGTCCTGGGTATGACGATAAACTACGTCTAACAGCAAGCCCTCTGATCAGGAGGTATTGAGGAGCGTGGAACCACCTCTTAGTTACTGGTGGTCCCAGATCCACTCTGACCTCGGGTGCTAGCACCTGTTAGCGTGCCAGCTATGGGTAAATAGTTGACCCCCAACCTAACTCAAAACACTATGAAAGTGTAAAAATATATTTTAATACCAGAAATACTTTGTAAAAAATTATTTCCAGTGATACATTTTTGAATAAAGAAATATTACCAGCAATAAAAATTTTGTCGGCATTAAATAACCCATTGAGGTGTTGATATGCCGTAAAACAAAACAAACTAAACCAAACCAGGACGTTGGCGATCCAAGAACCAAAATTGTGAAATTTTATTTTGGATTTAACCAAACTTTTGGTTAGCGGATCACTCCGCGAAATCCCGAAATTTTATGGTTACGACGTTCTCTTCATCTGACATCTCCCGATTGGGCAACACTGAAGGAAAAAAGAAGGAAAAGCCTGAAGGAAAAGCCCGAAGGAACATTTATGCATCAATAAATCGGAAATCCAGAAATTCAGCGATTCAAGGCTAACATCTGTGCAGAAAGTGGAAGTCTTCAGTCAGAGTTATTAACCAATTTTATGAAGAATGCAATCTAAGCAGCGCGTCTCTATGAAGTTAAAAAGGGAGAATAATTCTGTCGTAATCCTTTTTTCCATAATTAAAAGCGAATAAATTTGCACTGTTTGTATTTTCATTCTCTATAAAACTATTTCAATAATAATAATAATAATAATAATAGTAATAATAATAAATGATGTTGAAATCACTACATTTTTAAATCCCTACGTAAATTCTGGGAAACTGTGTAGAATCTTGCAAAGAAAAATGCATTAAATAAACGACATGATTTTTTCATATAACAATTAGGGAGGCACGGTGTAGTAATGGATAGCCGATCGGATTGAGGAATCACTTACATTCACTTACGTGCTTATATCCTAATATAATGGGAAAGGTATGAGTCTTTTTCTTCTCCCCCAGCTATGACTAAATCGCAGAACAGATTGGTTCTGTATCTGTCTATATTTCTGAGATGAGGGATTATGTACACTACATTATTCAGACTATTGTCCTCATCTTTGTCGCCATATTTATTACAACGTTTCGGCCGTTGTACACTCCGTCCTTCTTCAGGTCTTTGGAATGTCGAACTGAACCCTTTATTTCGCTCACTGTGGTAGACTGTTCTAGTTCCACATGCCTTTTTTAAAATGGATGTCAGTTGTCAGTTATCTCCTGTTAATTCCCCTCTACAAGTTCTCCACTGTCTTGACCAGGTATTGAACTTACGCTCTTTGGGTCCTGTTACTGGATCTAAGTAACGCCTTGGGTTCTGTAGCCTTATGTGGCAACTAGTCTCGGAGAAGCAAACTGAATTCAAAACCAGTTGTGACCCGTTAGGCTATCATGCTCAAAAAACTCCATTCTACTGCGGGTGCCCGGGATTCGAGGGATCAAAAGATTCACCAGTTATAGCAGAGAAACTTTTCTTTTCTATGTTCCGTATCCTTCCATTATGGCTTTCTGTTGTGGATTCCGGGTTGAAATCCGGTACCAATACATAACAAACGCCATGAATGAATATATGAAAATAATGTATTAACGTAATAATACAAACTCGTAAAGCAGGTTAGTAGTTCCAGGAATACGGGTTAGTAGCAAAATATATATACAGTCTTTGGTATTGAAGTATCGCTGTATGACTTCTTACTGAGTCTACGTGCTCTCTCACTGTGACTCCTACAATGCTGTTACCTCACCTTCACTCTTCCGGTTACCTAAAACCTTTTACTCTGTCACTCTGGACTCGACTCGACTCGACGGTCTTGCTCGCTATTTATCGATCCACCCACGAGGACCAAATGTGGCACAAGGCCGGTTTAATGTGGGTATCTCCGAGCCCGTAGGCTCGGCCAAAAATATAGCCTTTGAACCCGGCTAGACGGGTTCAGGCCCTGTCTACCTCCCCGGACGAAACCTTGCCCTTCGGCAAAGCTTCGTCCGGGTTCCTCTCTGTTAACGCAGAGAGTCCGACAGCTGTCGCTTACAGTCAAAGACTGTATCACGACTCAGCTAGACTCGGAGGTCTTGCTCTGTCGGGTCTTCACGTAGCCGTAGTATATGTATATACAGGGTGAGTCCATTTGTGTAAAAAGGGGTGGACCCCTCAACACTTTTCACAATTTTCTGTCCTTTGTAACTTTTAGTAAAACTTGTCGTATTGCCATCTCTCTTAATCACTGTTCTGCCAACCATTTACAAAAACTCGTTAGATTGGTTATCGTCTGTTTTCCCCTATCTCTCTTCCTTTCAATATGTCATGTCAGTGTCCAAATATTCAAACCTTTCTCCCTTACTATGTGTAAATTACAACTGTCTCTTTCTGATGTTAAGTACAAGCATCCTTTTTGTTTCTATTTTCTTTAAAAATTCGTCATTGCTCACATGTTCAGTTCATATTAATGTCTGCATGTTTCGGTTGAATCATATTTCTGTTGTCTCAAGTATTTTCTTAATCTATGAAGAAATTATCCATAATTCACTGCTATATACGAGGACTGATATTACATAACAGTTAAGTACTTCTCTCTTTGTTTCTGTTGCCTCAAGTCTCTTCTTCATCTGTGAGGAGATTGTCCATCATTCATTGCCATATAGGACGACTGATATTATATAACAGTTAAGTACACTTTGGTTAAAACGAGATTAATGCTTTGCTTAGCTTTTGAAGGCAACTTTCTCTATCCAAATAGCCTTTAGATTTCGATGTCTCACTTACCGCCCTCTTTTAAAATTCTTCCTAGATATTTAAAATTTTGTACTTTCTTGATTTTGATATCTTCAGTTTAGAATTCGCGTATTGGGCTTTTCTTTTTTGCTTGCAGCCATATATTCTGTCTTCTTGCAATTTAAGTCTATTCCTTTCTTCTCGCTTTCCTTTACTGTCTTCTCCAAGAGATTCTATTCTTTCCCGCCCTGCGTACGACGATAAACTACATCCGCATCCTGGATAAGACCATAAAGTACATCCAACAGTAAGGCCTCTGATCCATAGGTTTTGAGGAGCGTGGAACCACTACTTAATTGCTGGTGTTCCCAGGTCCACCCTGACCCGGATTGGTAGCACCTATCAGGGTCCCAGCTAATTAACCCCCGAACTGGGGTCAAAGCAATATGAAAGTGTAAAAATAGGTTTTAATGCCAGCAATACATTGTTGTAAAAAAAAATATTACCAGCAATCCATTTTTGAAACAAATCTTATTACCATCAATACATTTTTGAAGAAAAAATATTCCAATTGTCAAAAGAAGTATTACCAGCATTTTTTGAAAAAAAAGTATTACCAGCAATCAATTTTTGAAACAAAATGTATTACCAGCAATCTATTTTTAAAGAAAAAAGTATTACCATTTTTTGAAAAAAAAGTATTACCAGCAATCAATTTTTGAAACAAAAAGTATTACCAGCAATTAATTTTCGAAACAAAATTATTACCAGGGATACATTTTTGAAGAAAAATTATTACCAGCAATCTATTTTTAAAGAAATGATGTATTACAAGCAATCAATTTTTTAAAATAGTATTACCAGCAATCAAGTTTTGAAATAAAAAGTATTACCAGCGATACATTTTTAAAGAAAAAAGTATTACCAGCAATTAATTTTCGAAACAAAATTATTACCAGCGATACATTTTTGAAGAAAAATTATTTCCAGCAATCTATTTTTAAAGAAATGTATTACAAGCAATCAATTTTTAAAAAATGTATTACCAGCAATCAATTTTTGAAAAATAGTATTACCAGCAATAAATATTTGAAACAAAAATTATCAGCAATACATTTTTGTGGAAATTTTTTTTACCAGCAATCTATTTTTGAAGAAAAAAGAATTACCAGCAATCCATTTTTTGAAACAAAATATTACCAGCAATTAAAATCTTGTCGTCATTAACCCATTCAGGTTGATATGCCGTAAAAGAAACTCAACCAAACCTATAGTTTCCTTTTTGTGTCTGCTATCGACACATCGTTATCTGCATATCTAATGAGTACTGGTATTTAATGAGTACTGGTATCTAATGAGTACTGGTATTTAATGAGTACTGGTATTTAATGAGTACTGGTATCTAATGAGTGCTGGTATTTAATGAGTACTGGTATATAATGAGTACTGGTATTTAATGAGTACTGGTATTTAATGAGTACTGGTATCTAATGAGTGTTGGTATTTAATGAGTACTGGTATCTAATGAGTACTGGTATTTAATGAGTACTGGTATTGACTTTAATTCTCTCGGAATCATCTTACTGTAAAGGTTGAATAAGTCAGGTGAGCAAACATATCCTTGTCTTACACTCCTTTCTATTTTTGTATATTTACTGAATTCATTTTCTATCCGTATACAGGCGATTTGCTCCCAGTATAGTTTCTGGATCATTCTAATATCCTTCCAAAATACATCAAGCTTACTTAACGGTTCCAATATTTCTTCGTGACATACTTTATCAAACGGTTTCGAAATATATAAAACATAGCTATAGAGTTACACATTTATATGCAAAGATCTAAAAATTAAAACTCAAAATGGATGACGAAGAATCAAAAGATTTGATCCGATTTATTTCCATTTTTATAATTTCGTCTTTATTTCTGTTTCTGTCCTCGAACCAAAGCGGACTGCGTTTAATTCATAAAATAAAATAAATTCTTTTAAACAGTAATAATTTAATTAAAATTATATGCCACGACAAAGTTTTCTTTCTTTCATTAGAAACACGAATATTTTTACACAGAAAATGTTTTAGCATTTATTATCCATTAAGAGATTACTGGAATTTGTATATTTTGTACAATTAATTCCATTTAAAATCTGTCATTTGTTTTCATGGAAGATTCAAGATGGCGTTGTTAGATTTTATATTGTTCAGTTTTAAGAAAACATTAACCCTTATACAACGAGAAAAGCTTGCACATACATGCACACCAAATGGGAAAGAATGAGAAAATTCATTTTTAAAGGATAGTTTTATGCTTATTGTCACTTGAATTATGCAGAAAAATGATACTTTAACTCATTATGGATTTACTTAAGGTCACATAACACTGAAACGCCAGTTCCCATACGATCACCAAATGTAAGCAACGTCGGGCCTGGTTAGTACCTAGATAGGTGCTGTAAACTTGGATGTGAGGGTGGTGTAATAGATAATAGCTCGGAATTGTTAACCAGGAAGCCGAGTTCCAATTCCGGTTAGGTTCATTATATTCCCTTGCGCGCAAATACCCTCTAAAAAAAGGAAATGAATGCACCACTTCTCCCCCAGCAATCGGTTAATTAGTAAGAGTTGTATTATTAAAACTATTATTATCTCTGTAACAGCGGTGAGCTATGATAGACAGATTTATTCTCCCATTTGTTTTTCCCCCATTACGGGTATTATTATATCTGTGATATAACAACAGCGTACTTCACGGACGGAACAGAATGGCAGAAAGGATAATGAATGACAAACATGCTTTGTACTCAGAGAGACTCTTATACT
>OZ010598.1:22509912-22527412 GCA_963932145.1 Acanthosepion lycidas
CATACTTGATACTGTATGTTTATGATTCTGGGTGACTTCGATGGGTCCCGAATGCTATCCTGACGATTACTCGGAAATTGACTCCCAAACCACAGATCATCTGCCCTCATCATAAGGATAAAGCCGTTGACCATTACAAGTATTGTCAGAATGGTGAGTAAGGAGACCCTGTGTCAACATAATAAGGTTGTTAAAATATCAAAAATATCAAAATTTCTGTCTGAATGTCTGAGATGAGGAATTAGAGTCTTCGACCGTTGAAGCCTGTGATTCTTGGCGAAAACCATCCTTCTTCGAATCTTGTGGACTGGCGCTGCACAATCACAAAGAACGTTACCAGATAACAGAAATCACATTACATTAGGAAGTTCAGCAACTGCAACAACTAAAATGGATAACACGTGTAGCTCAGAGACAAATCAATGATATAATTCATGATGCTGTCGTTTCACACTACTTCAAACAAAAAGTTCGGACGGATACCACCATCAATGCTCGAAAGAGCCATAACATCTACTGGACTTGATAAATTTGCTTCCCCTAAATATTTTTTTAAGAGAAGGAGCTAAAATGGATTTTACATGTAAAATAATAACATAATCAAAATGTTGACACACCACTCTACTTCAAACAAAAGGTTAGGAAGGAAATCCCTATCAGTACTAGAAATAGCCATAACAGCTACTCGATTTGAGGAATCTAATTGTTTTAAGAGAAAATTTTTATAAGTTTCAACTAATAGCAGTTTCACTGAATGCTAAATCTTTCCTTATAGGGAAACAGTTAATATTATCATTTTGGTCTTATCTTTGTTGTTACGATAAAAAAAGATGAGGATATTAGACATAGAGGTTAAATGATGATAAACTCCTCTTCCCAGAAATTCAGAGGAAATATATATATATATATATATATATATGTGTGTGTGTGTGTGTGTGTGTGTGTGGGTGTGTGTGTGTGTGTGTGTGTGTGGTGAATAATGTTGTTCATGATGACGGTCGTCTTTGACTATAGAATCCAGAGGTTAGCAGTTGAATATTTCGAAGACAGTAGGGAAGCGTAGTTCAGGTTAACAGTCGATATCCCGGTAAAGTAGCAGAGCGTAGTTCTTCCTTCTGTTCCTCTTTGCCTGACAAGCTGGCACTGGACATTCGGATAGAGTAAACAAAATGGCCGCCTTTATACACAACGGATTGAATATTCTACGTCTTCTGATTGGTTAACCTTCTATTGGTGGACTATAAAGTAAGTCAAGTCATTTGGGCTAACTCACTAGCACATAATACCCCCAAAACTGCAACAAATAACTTTACATTACATGCCTCATGTATAAAATATGATTTTCCAAAATACAAACATTATCAGATTGTCACATAATATAAAGAAGATATCAAATTGCAGAAAAATTCAAGATAAATCAGCCAACATGTTGGAATGAGATATTGTTATAGTAAACTGTAATTTTAGTAAATGACTCATGCCTGCGTTTTCTGTTGGGATCATAGAAATGAAAATGGAAGTTTTTGTTCATGTGATGTCTTGTCAAGACTTCCGATATCTGTCTACATTTCTGAGATGAGGTATTGTAATTATTTACATTGTTTGGACTGTTGTCTTCATCTTTATTGTCATATTCACGACGTTTCCGCCGTTGCACGCTACGGCCTTCAGGGGATTAGAATTTCGAACTGAACCCTTTATTCCGTCCACAGGGGTAGATTGTTTTAGTTCCACGTGTCATGCCTCTTCTGGATGTCTCAGTTATCTCCCTTTAACTCAACTCTTCAATTTTTTATTCACCACTGCAGTAGCCAGATATTACATTCACAACTCTTTGGGTCAAGTCACTGGATCAAACCAACGCGTTTTATCTACTGAGAACATCAATATATGAATTTTTGAGACTTATAAACTTAATGCCTCAGTAACCTTTTTACCAGAGCTCATATTGCAATTTTGTTGTTATTATTGCTTTTTTTTTAATATATAATGTATTCATTTCTAAGCTTGGTCGACTTAGGAGATTGTTGTGGCCTAGCATATGTACTGATTCCTTAAGTTTTCGCATTTTCCGGTGATGTTCTCTGTCTATAATTTCAACGATAAGAATATACGGTAATTATTAATGAAGTTTTTAAAGTGAAAGTTAATTTATAGAAAATTAATTGCTAAATTTCATTTCCGGAAAAGTAACGATCAAATTTGATGGCCGAATAAGTATACGTCAATTAGAATGTACTTTTTTGGTTTAAATTGATCTCCGAAAAATTAATAGTCAAATTTGATCTCTGAAAAAGTATTAGTCAAATTTGATTCTCGCAAAAGTAATGGTCAATTTTGATCACTGAATAAGCGTTTTTACGGTCAAGTTTAATCAACAGGAAATTATTGTTTCATTTGATTTCCGAAAATGCTATGTTCAGATTTGATCTCCGGATAATTCAATAGCTACTGATATACAAGCGAAAGGAGCGCTAAACCAAATATCTTATAATCTGCTGATTCTGCAGAAGGAAAAATAAATTAGAAAAGGAATGTCAATGATTGCAATTGAAATTGCCACACGAAATTTTTTTATTGATTTTCTTTTTAAAGTCAACTAGAGGTTACTCCCTCTATTGCTTGCAAGATGGAAAGTTGGTCAAACTAGCACGAAATAAAATACCAGAACATCTTTAGTTTATGACCCTCATTTTGTTCAGTACGGAGGGGGTAGGTATGTAACAAATAGAATTTACTTAATTGAAATTTGTAGACTTTAGCCACAATACAACTTCGCTAAACTTGGTTCATTCGACACTGACTAATCGTGTCGACTTCCGGCTGATACATCAATGAAAAACAAAAGTAACCCTATTGCTTTATCGATTGACAGCCAGCGACAACGTGGAATCGTAGAATCAAATCGAAACATCTGCATTGGTATTGCAGATGCAAAGGCACCCTGGAAAATTAGGCGATGGCTTGTGGCAAATTTAGAATTGGGGTGCACGTGGGAGTACAGCGTGCAGGAGTTGTAGAGTGGGAGAAGACAGAGGAGAGAAAAAGGTCGGATAGATGGTGGATGAAGGAGGTCGCGGAATTTGAAGAAAGGAGAATTGCAATAGGGAGAGGAGAGTAGAAAAGATAACAAGGGTAGATATTAGGAAATAAGAGAGGGAAATAAAATCGTGAGAAGTAAAAGAAAAATTTTGATAAAAAAAAACTGGATTGAAAGAAAGAAGTTGGGGAAAAGTAGAGGGAAATCGTGGAGGAAAAATTCAGAGAGGTAACAAGTGCAGGAGAGACTGGAATGGAAAGAAGAAGAAGAAGAAGAAGAAGAAGAAGAAGAAGAAGAAGAAGAAGAAGAAGAACAACAACAACAACAAACACAAGAACAAGAACAAGAAGAAACCTAACCCTAACCCCTGCCGAGAAAAATGGGTAGCGTAAGAATATGGATGAAAAAGAAGTTGAAAAGGTCGAAGAAGATGATGAAAAGGAAGGAGGAAGAAGAAAAGAACGAGAGAAAAAGAAGTAGAAGAAAAGAACGAGAGAAAAAGAAGTAGAAGAAAAGAACGAGAGAAAAAGAAGTAGAAGAAAAGAAACGCAACAGAAGGAAGAAAGAAGTAGAAAGAAAGAAAAAAAGGAAGAAGGTAGAAGGAAAAAATGAGTTAGAAGAGGACAGGAAGGAGAAAAAAGTGGAAACAAAAGGAAGTCTAAATTAGAAAGAAGTAGATAAGGAATTGTAAGAGAGGCGAAAGTAGGAAAAAAGAAGAAAGGAAAGAAAAGAAGAAAGAAAAGAAGAAAGAAAAGGAAGAGGTAGAAGTGGAAAGGATAAAGAAGGAAAGGAAAGGGAAGAAAGAAGCATAAACGAAAGGAAAGAAGAAATGAAAAAGAAGTAATGATGTAGAAATTAAAGAAGGAGAAGAACCGAGAAAGAGGAGAAAGGGGAGAGGCAGGGGGAAGCGGAAATAATGCGAAAGAGGAGTAGGACGCGGAGGAGGAGGAGGAAGCGGAGAAGGAGGACGTGGGGGAGGAGGAGAAGGAGGAAGCGGAGAAGGAGGACGTGGGGGGAGGAGGAGTAGGAAGCTGAGAAAAAGGATGCGGGGGAGGAGGAGGAAGCGGAGAAGGAGGACGTGGGGGAGGAAGAGTAGGAAGCGGAGAAAGAGGACGCGGGGGAGGAGGAGGAAGCAGAGAAGGAGGAGGAAGAAGATGCAGAGCAAAATGAAAAATGCAAAGGGAATGTCTAACATCTAAAATATGGATGGAAAGAAATGAGAATACCGTTATAAAACACGCGTGATTTCAAATAACAATAAAATTGTAGGAGTATTGAAACTGTACTGAAACCTTTATGAGAAGATTAAAGCAGTAAGAAGCAACAAATCCAATTCCAAATATTTGTAATTCCCTGTTAGTAAGAAGATTTTAGGACCAAGTAAATTTCATGCCATGATACCGTGGAATTAAAGGAAAAAGAAAAAGATAAAATAGAAAAACGAACGAAATGAAAGAAAAAAATGAATAAGAAACGAAAGAATCTTTAGAATGGTAATGGTAAGAGTAGCCTTTTCCCTACAAGGAAACATTTGGTATTCTTTGATCGAGAAGCCAGCACAGTTTTTTTTAAGTCCATTGGCTGTTATCTCTCTTTCCAGTATTGATGGGGGTTTCTTCCTATCATTCTATTTGAAGTGGAATGTTAACATCTTCATTATGTCATTATTTTCTCTTCGAGTCACATCAGCTATCCATTTTAGTAGTTGCTGCTGTTGATAGTCTTCAAATAACACGTTTTTTGTTATTTGGTACAGTTCTTTGTTTCTGATTCTGTAGACGCCATTACACAATGTTTAAAGATGAAAGAGAGCGTAAAGTGGAAAACGAAGGGGAAAAAACAAGAATTTGAAGAAGAAAACTGACCGGAAAAACTTTTTTTTTAAATATAGCAGTTGAAGTGGAGCAAAAACGAGAAACAGAGTTCGTTAATTTCGATTAAAAAAAGACAGAAAAAAAGACAATATGAATGACAAAATGGTTAACATTATAAGAAAGTAAAATGTGAAAATAAAATCTATTGAGTTCATATTAAGTTACGGACTGAATCCTCATCAAAACGAATCTTGATGAAGTATTACATGAAAGAAATCAGTATTTACATGGAAATGGAAGCCATGAAGAAAAAGAGGAAGATGGGGAGAAGAGAACGCTTAACGAAAGATACATTGAGAACAGCCAATCAAAAACGTATTCACTAGAGACACATATGCACCTAAAAACGATATTCTAACTCTTGTCCGTAAAAGCAGAAGACAAACGAATTATGAATATTCGCCTGGGTTTTCGCAGTGCAACATGTGAAAGATCAAATGGCGAACAATACAAGTTTGAAAAATGTTTCGAAGCCCGAATACATAAAAAAAATCAACGACTGTCAAAAATGGCTGGAACCTGGATTAATTCCTTAAATATATTCTGAGTCTGTTTAAATCAGGATATGAAGGAAAAATAAAATAAAAAGGTAAATGGAAAAGAATGAGAAGACAAAGAATAAAGAGGGGAAAAGGAGAAAATCGAAAGAAAGGTGAGAGAAAGAAAAGAATGAGAAGTAAAGAGACAGAAAGGAAAGATCGATAAGTAATGGTGGAAAAGAAAACAGAAAGGGAGTTGAAAGACAGTGAGGGAAAGAACAATAAAGAATAGTAAGGGTAAATATGAAATGAAGAATTGAATGAAAAATAAAGAGAAACAATGAAATTTGACTGACAAATGAATAAAGAAAGAAAGAAAGAAAGAAAGAAAAAGAAAGAACAACGGAAGAAAAATGCTGTCTTGGAAAGAAAGAAAGAAAGAAAGACAGGAAGAAAAATGGAAGAAAAATGCTGTCTTGGAAATAAAAGAAAGAAAGAAAGAAAGAAAGAAAGAAAGAAAGAAAGAAAGAAAGAAAGAAAAATGGAAGAAAAATGCTATCTCTTCGAAGTAAAAGAAAGAAAGAAAGAAAGAAAGAAAGAACAACGGAAGAAAATGCTGTCTCTTCGAAGTAAAAGAAAGAAAGAAAGAAAGAAAGAACAATGGAAGAAAAACGCTGTCTTCGAAATAAAAGAAAGAAAGAAAGAAAGAAAGAAAGAAAGAAAGAAAGAAAAAGAAAAGATAGAATACAATAGGAGGCAAATGGAGCCTGTTTAAAGAATAAAAGAAAAAGAAAGAATGTGAGAAAAATGCCGTCTTTTGGAAGTAAGAAAAAGTATGACAAAGAAAGAAAGAAAGAAAGAAAGAAAGAAAGAAAGAAAGAAAGAAAGAAAGAAAGAAAGGAGAAAGAATGTAAGAAAAATGCTGGATTTTGGAATAAATAAATAAATAAATAAAGAAAGAAAGAAAGAAAGAAAGAGGGGGGTAAAATGGTGTCTACTTGAAGATAAGAAACAATGAAATGAAAATTCTGTCACTTGGAATTAAGAAAAGACGTGACAAAGAAAGTAGGAAACAAAGAAAGAAAGAAATAATGAAAGAACTATAATGGAGAAAAATGACTTCTTTTCTAAAAAATAAAGAAAGAAAGAATGAAAGGAAAATGTTGTCTCTTGAAAGCAAGAAAAGGCATGACAAAGAAAGAAAGAAATAAATAAAGAAAAAACGATAAAGAAGGAAAATAACGTCTTTTCAAAGATAGATATATATAGAGAGAGAGACAATGAAAGAAAAATGTCATCTCTTTGAAGTAAGAAAAAGCAAGGCAAAGAAAGAAAAAAAGAAAGAAAATAAGAAAGAAAGAAAGTAAAAGAAAAGAGAATCCTAAATAAAAATGAAAAACGATAAAAAAAAAGGAATGAAGCGATTAATAAAAGGAACATTGTTCTCTCTTTCTTTCTCTATTTCTCACCATTGTTCTATATTTCTCTTTTTTACTCCTATTTTCGTTCATCTTTCCTTCTTTATTTTTAACAATTCTGTTCGTTCTCACCTTGGTCGTTTCTTTCTTTCTTTTCTTTTTCTTTTTTCCTTCCTTCTCCGTTGTTTACTTTTGAAGAAATGAAACAAAGAATTAGAATAAATATTGGAGATGAAAAGAAAGAAAAGATGCAAGAGAAGTCAGTTTGGAAGGCAGCAATGAATACAGCAATTACCAAAAGTAATCAAGTTAGAAAGAAAGAAAAAACACAATAAATGAATAAAACATGAATTTCTTTTCTTTTTCTTTTATAGAAACAATCCGAACCTAAAGAAGGAATGACAGCGAGAAAGAGAAAAAAAATGAATAAACATAAATGCTACAAGAAAAATCGAATTACTATGAGCCCGGGAGAAGAAAATTATTTAGACTCAGGTAAAATATGTCGTAAATACTGCCGGCATCTCGCTTCTATTTTTCCGAATGGCGGCCATGGTTCTGCAAAAAGAACTGTCTTTATTGCTGTTGGGAGTAATCAATAGAGATCTTCAACAGATGCAAATGACTGTTTTCGGCGGGAAATAGAAAAAAAGTCGGTAGTAAAAGTTTGTAAGAAACTCTTGGAAAAAATAGTTGTTGACTATATGGCTGTTTGGAACTGGGACTTTATCCTTAGTTATTTGCATAGAGGCCCAAGTCAGTCAATCATTTTTTTTATTTCTCTTTTTTATTCATTCGTTTTCACAAAGAACTTTGCGAACGCTTCCAACACGCTGAACAAACATCTTTTTCACTGTCACATTTCAGTTTCTTTGTTTTATTTCAATCTCTCTTTCCCTGTTTTACTACTCCTCTCTCCATCTTTGCTTCTCTTTCTTTCACTTATTACTGACTTTCTCTTCTCTCTTACTAGTGATTGAATACTTACTTTTTTTGAGTGGAATCGTGTTAAGATTTCATTGTTTAAATTTAGACTTTTATTTTTAGTCGCAGCTTCTTTCTTTTTTTCTATCTTTCTTTCTCTATTTCTCACCATTGTTCTATATTTCTCTTTTTTACTCCTATTTTCGTTCTTTCTTTCCTTCTTTATTTTTAACAATTCTGTTCGTTCTCACCTTGGTCGTTTCTTTCTTTCTTTTCTTTTTCTTTTTTCCTTCCTTCTCTGTTGTTTACTTTTCGCTTTCTTTCTTTCTTTCTTTCTTTCTTTCTTTATTTATTTATTTATCTATTTTTGACAATTCATTTCTTTCTAGTCAGTTTCCTGATTTTTTTTCTTTCTCAATGTCGTTGTTTAACTGTCTCTTTTCTCTTATAACCCACTGTATTTCTTTCCCTCTTCTTTCTTTCTCAATATCGTCCTTTCTACTTGACTCTTGCTTTCTCATAGTCTTACAGCTATGGAGGATAAATAATTGCTGCCTTGTTTGGAATGCACGTAGTACATAAAAGAAGATTAAATAATTTTTACACTTTTCTCTTACAGGTACTTTGCTATTCTCTTTAATTTTCGCCTCTGTATATTCCTCATTAAAATTGTTCATCCAACGATTTTAACTACACTTGCCTTTATTTCCCTTTCTTTTTCCTTCAATACTTCTTCTATCTGTCGTGTATCTTCAGGACGTGGGCAATCTATTCCTGGCTATGGCAATAAGCGACATCTGTTAAATGGCCGTTGAACAAACAAACATTTTATAGGAAATGACCAACAACACATTTTATTTGTAGATGTATGCATACAATTACGTTCAAAATATATTTAGTTGAAACTATAAAATTGTTATTTATTTAGATTAGGGTTTGATATTAAATAAAATAAACCAACAATGAGGGCAATCATTACTCTTCCCAAATTCCTATCTTTTCTATCTCTGACACTCACAGAACATTGGATGCAAGTGATAGAGGAAAGCAGTATATAACCTATCTAATGAGCTTGTGTAAATGGTTGCCAGAACAGTGATTAAAATAGATACTGTGTTATGGTAATTTACCCATGCACGCATGGACTCTCCCAGCTATAAATAGGAGCAGGTACTGCCTTTTAGAGGAGGGTAGTTTCCATCAGTCAGCTCTGATGGTCGGGACGAATATTCTTGCAGTAACACTCTCATTTGTATTACTGTTTTTCTGTTAATATATTCGTTTAACTAAATTCCTCTCTTGTGTCTTTATTTCTGGCTCTAACAAAGCCACAACAGAAATTATTTTACTATAAGAATTCATTGTAAATGATTTTACTATAAGAATGCATTGTATATGATTTTATTATAAGAATGCATTTTATATGATTTTATTATACGAATCTATTGTAAATGATTTTATTATAAGAATTTACCCACGCATGCATGGACTCTCCCAGCTATAAATAGGAGCAGGTACCGCCCTTGCAGAGGGAAGTTTCCAGCAGTCAGCTCTGACAGTCAGACCGAACATTCTTGCTGTAGCACTCTCGTTTGTATATGTTCGTATTGCTGTTTTTCTTTTAATATATTTGTTTAACTCAATTCCTCTCTTATGTCTTTATTTCTGGCCCTAACAACACTGAAAAGACAAAATTTACTAAGAGTTACAAAGGATAGGATATTGGGGAGAGCCATGATTGCTGATGTCCTCAAGACACATTGAAGAAGAAAAATTTAAGGTTAAGGATTGAGAAATAAAAATCAACTTCTAATTAATAAACAGCCACACATTATGTTGGAAACATTTCCGAAATTCGATATATTTGACAGAGTCAGTTGGCGATCACAAATATCACAAGAAAAATGTAAAAAAGTATTAGTCCATGAATTAACTAATCATTAGCAGCTAGCTAGCTAGAAGGTAATAAAAAAAATGGAGTTCCTACCTCCAGAAATTCTTTAGTGGGGTTTTTGTCTTTGTAGTCAGGAGTTGGCCTAAAAAAAAGTAGCAGTGGGTAATTTCTCTTACTCACTATTTCCCTCACTGTTGTTTTTATACAGATCTCGCGCTTTGTGCCATTTATAATTACAAGAAAAAGATATTTTTTGACTTTCAGTGAGAAATCGAGATGGTACAATTTTAGTGTATGTCATAGAGGACATAAACGAATGTGATCGTCCGTTTATGTAAATAAGCAGAGTTGAGCGGAGTTAGCATTAGTTAACTCTGCTTGTCGACTCTCTGCCTCTATGCTGAAGTGCAGTCTCGTATGGGGAGGTAGACAAACTCGACCCCGTTATTACCGTGTCTACGGGGAATTTTTGCCCAGGCCTACAGGCTCGGAAAAATCCACGTTAAACCGGCCTTGTGCCACATCCCGCTCTTTGGGGAGCTCGGGAAAATACCGAGTTAGCATTAAGTCAATTGCTAAGTGTACCTTCGTGTAGTAAACCTTCATTTTCATTACTTACCTACGAATTTATCTTCCTTATTTATTTATTTCTGTTATCTCAAAAACACGAGATACAGCAGTATGTTAAAACGTGGATACAAAGTGTGATACATGATTTTACTAAATATTTTACTTAATGATACAGGGATCTAAGTCCTTGTGTAATTATATGTAAATGTATCTAGGTTTATGTCACATTGAACATAAATGAATAGAGTCGTCTATTTATGTAAATAAGCGGAGTTGAGGAGAATTAGCATTAGGTCAATTGCTAAGTGTACCTTCCTGTAGAAAAAAACCCTTTGTTTTATTGCTTACCTACGAGTTTTTCTTCCTTATTTATTTCCCTCTGTTATTTCGAAAACACGAGATACAACTGTATATTAAAATATGTGGATACAAATATGATTAAGTGTAATAAAGAATTCTTAAATTAAACAGCATTAACATAGATGCATCCAAACCATTTGATTTCAGCTCCAGTGATATTAAATATAATTATTAGAAAAATTCCCATTTTTAACCTTTTTGCATAATTAACTCATTCACTGTCAAACGTATTTTTAACCATAGTGTTGAGTTTCTTTCACAAAAAAATTGATCAACATAGAAACACATGATTGGACACTGAAAATGGTTTAATTTTCATACAAATTAACAGTGTACCTACTAAATTTTGTACTTAATTATACAAGGACACAAGTCCATGTAGATGTATCTAGGTCTATGTTATATAGGACATAATTGAATAGAATCGTCCATTTACGTAAATAAGCGGAGTTGAGGAGAGTTAGCATTGGGCCAATTGCTAAGTATACCTTCGTGTAGTAAACCTTCATTTTCACTACTTACCTACGAGTTTATCTTCCTCATTTATTTCTCTCTGTTATCTCAAAAACACGAGATACAACAATGTATTAGCCTGAAAACAATCGATGAGACTCACTGCGGGGCAAAGAGCAGTTCGTGCCATCGAGGATATAGTGATAATATTACATAAGAGTCCTTGACGTAAAACAACGTAAACAAAATAATTTCCAACAAAAATATTTAATTTTATGATATAATGGAATATGCATAGACCTGAGTTGCCCCTCACTGGAATATGATTGGCTGGTGTCCGTCATAAATGCAGACGGACGTGTAGGTATGTCTGAGTTTAAGTCTATGAGGACGCCCATTGGACTACGCCATTGACTATCCTATTGGTCTGCACCAATTGCCTAAGCATATTACCTGCGACTATGACGAGTACCAGTCGATTACTGCTACCGTGTACTACGTGGTTACAGTAGCCAAAACCACTTAGCTACTTCGATCAAATATATCCCTTTCTAGGATATATCATTTTATTTTCACTCCGATATTACATCTTATTACCCTGCCAGACATCACACTGGAAAATAAAAGAACTTGTATCAAGCACGTATATCCACAAAAATAACGTTTAACGTGATACGAAATAATGTTGAATTAAAAATGAACTCCAGTAATTTCTCGTAAATTAATTCTTTTTACGTTTTGGATACGAAAATAATATAAGAACAGCCCTAGTCAGTTTTGAGCGCTCTCTCACACATCACAGTCAAAGAATGTAAGATCCATGTATCGGTTGAGGGGAATCCGCCCAGATATTACAGACTAGGTGAAAGTAACTAACGAAATATTTGAGTGAATAAAATGTTTTACAATGAAGATTAATGTATTGTTATCATTAGTAATAGCACATTAATTTCATTACACCTGTAGACATTCTGTATATCGTTAGTCGTGATCGCCTTTAAAAACCAGCAATTTCCTCTATGATACCTCGACTTTATGAATGTAAGTGCAGTACTGGTTTAGCAATTAGGTCCCACCATTTTACTGTTGAAATTGCTAGATCGCAATTACATAGAACTTACAGTTCTATGCTAACAGTTTTTTTGTCTCTTGCACTTCTCGCTTGTGGAATTCACTTCCGGTCTCTTTTCTAGTCAGCTTTAATCTTCAAAAGATTTATACGCAATGTCAATCGTTGTCTTCTGCTTTCTTCATTCTTGTTCTTTCATTGTTCTCTTTCTTTAATACCGTTTTTTCTTTTTCCCATCTTCTTTCACAAACTTTTTCCATTTTAGTGGTTTCATTGCCTTGTTAGGGGTGAAATGATTTTTTTTTAAAATTGACGTTTATCCAGAGTGAAAATCTCAGTGCTAGCATTCGGGGCAAATGATAAAAGAAAATGCTTTGCGTTTCGAATTTGCCGCATCACCAACCACACGGCACATCACAAAACGAAAAACGATTGTAGATGTAGGTAAAGATTAATTGATAATTTCTTCAAGAAAAGGTCATTCGTTATGTAATTAGAAAGTGTGTTCATATAAATCTATATAAGTATTCATCATATAAGTATCGACAAGTTATCCACGGGACAGAACATTTGGTATTGTCATATGTTTAACGCGTTAAATTAACTCAATTTTCCTTTGCCTAGCCGTAGTGATTTCCGGCTAAATACAATTATATTTTAACTTAGTGCCCCGATATTGTGAAGATTTCATTGCTGACAAGTAAAAGTAAAAATGAAAGTGAAAGTGAAAGTGAAAGTGAAGGCGCTTCTTTCAAAAGACATTCAGTTGCAAAATCTGCAAAATTACTTAGAGCATAAAAGAATACAAAGATGACAAATGCATCTGCCATTCTTTCTAATTTTTATAGAAAATCGACAATAAGTAAAATTAGTAATAAAATAATATTCATGGAAATACTTCATCTAAAAAATCAGCAATAATAAGATAGAATGAAACTGGTAATCAAAAAATAATAGAGAAAAATTCATCTATAACGCAACAAAAATAAACTTGAGTAAAACTAATAATAAAATAATAATATTAAAAAGGATTCAAATAAAAAAGCACAAATAATAAGATAGAGTTAAAGAAAAAAAAAATCAGATAATCATATCGAAATATTTAAACTATTAACAACAACAACAACGGTGAAAGAATGTTGAGAATCCCAAGGAAGGGACATGTGATCAATGAGGAAGTTTTTATTTTTAAGGTAAACGAATAGAAAGCGGGCATATATTTATTATCATAAAGAGACAGTTTAACTTTCTGGACGCCAGGAAAGACACCAGTAGCATTTAACACTCACAGGATATCAAGAAGGACAAGTAAAAAATAGCAAGTAAACTACTTAACAATCTCATATAAATGACATAAGAGGGAGAGGTAAGATAATGAAAAGGCAAATTTTGGTACGAACTACCAATGACAGAATGTTGAGGAGAGCCATAATCCCCTACGTCCTGATAGCATAATAAGATCGAAGGAGATATCAGATTGTGTGCCTTATGTACAGGGTGATTGAAAAGTAACTCCTTAATTTATATATGAGTAGCCAGGCATGAGTCTTGATATAACACACTGTAACTTTTTTCTTTGGAGTTGGTTAAAGGAGCAAATCTGCTATAACCAAACCAAAACTTTGGAAGAACTTGAATGGCAAATACAATTTATGTCTTCCATACCATGAGAGTTTCCGGTGGAACCAGTTAACGCGATTTCTGGGCGGCTCGAGAAGCTGTAAGCGAAATCTGGTGACCATATCGAATTTTAAAGGAAACCTCGCTAAACGCTTTCATCTCATATCCATTTCTTGTAAAAAATTATAGTTAATAAAGGACACATGGCACAGTGGATAAAGGCGTTGGTTAGATCTAGTGACAGGACCCAAATGGTGTGAGTTCAATACCCGGTTAAGGCAGTGGAGAACTTGGAGAGGGGATTTAACAGGAGATAACTGATAACTGACATCCATTAAACATGGCACGTGGAACTAGAACATTTTACTTCAGTGAGGGGAAATAAAAGGGTTTAGTTCGACATTCCAACCATCTGAAGAAGGCTGGAGCGTACAACGGCCGAAACGTTGTAATAAATATGGGGACAAAGATGAGGACAATAATGTAAATAGCGTAAATAAAATGTAAATAAGATGTATTTTAAAATGGGGAGTCACGTTTCAATCACCCTCTTTTGTGAAATAGATGATTTATATTAAGAATATTTCGTTCTATTTCCTACACTGTTTATGGTCGTTTCTTTTTCCACCGGCATATGTGGTCCGGCAATGACAACGTCCCACGGTGGACGCATTAAAAAGGTAGAACTTTTACTGCCTTTAAGCAGAAACTCTGCTCAGCAATCACAAATACACCAACCTACTTTCACATCCAAATACAAGTGCCTTTTGTGGCTTTTATCTCTTTCTTTTATTTCTCTTCTTAAAGGTCCTTGCACGTACGATTAAACTTGTATCGAATTTAGACCATAACGTTCTCTCTAAAAATTTCTCAAGCTGAAATATCGGCGACTTTCGGTCTGTCAAGTTGTTATTCACACGTCACCGCACATTTGTTACGTCTCCCTGGTGTTTAATCATACATGTCTCGTATATAACGCAGGCTATGTTGTACGAACGTTATTCATATTTTTCTTTTCACGCTTTTCCGCATTGAAAGATAACAGTCGTTTTCGTTCCGATTCGTTATTTTCGCCGAAACTCCTGATCGTGCTGACAATTTCATATATCGGCTTTTCGACAAGAGTTTCAATCCGCAGTTTTGTTTCATTGTCATTACTTGTATCTTCAGGCCAAAAGCTTCCGATAATTATTGCAAGGAATCAAGTGACAGCACGTCTTTGCGAATCTTCATAATTCGTGCTCCCCCTCCTTGGAAGGGTGTACGCGAATCATTTATCATCTCTCTGTTGCGTCTCTGTCCTTGGACAGAGTGCGCTCAGGGGCTTCTCTGAGGGGCAACTGAGAAAATAATAATGAAGAGGTGCCCAGCCCTGGGGAACAGCTGCCCGAGGCCGCGCCCTTTCATTGCACTAGAAGGAGGGATCGGTGCTCGCACCGAGGCCAGCGTAATCGACGGTTGCGGGAGCTGAGGGGAATTTTTGTCTCTGCCCGGGTCCCCACATTAAACCGACCTTGAGTCACATCTCATTCTCGTGGGGGAACGAGTACATACCGCGAATCTTTATAATTCGGTATTCTGGGTAAGAAGCATCCCTGTGCATTTTCTATAAATACTTTCATGATATGGTAAACTGTTTTTATATCCCCCGTCTACAGACAATTAATTATACATATGGGGACTAATTAGGACTTTCATAGAAACATTGTGGTATTATGGTGGGTGTATTAAGAAAGTTAAATAAAAATGCCTTGTTGTGGTGTAAGGAATATTGTTTTATTTAAGGGTTAGTATTTTGGGCGAGCTAGATTTTACATTAAGACTGAAAAAGACCGTCCTTTTCCCTCATTCTCCATTTTGGACTTGTGTCACATTTCCGTACATTGAAGAATAAATATCGCTCTTGGCTATGGTACCCAGACCTTGTTTTTTATTCTACGCGAACGCTGAATCCGTTTTGTAGAGCACTGTTGGCCAGCAAAACAAGAACTCTCATGTGATCTACTGTTTTGAACACTAAGAGGAGTTGGTTGCCCTGCAACCAATTATATTGACCATCAGCTTTGTTATGACACAGAATGTCTCCCTAATGACCTCCAACCTTGATGTAGGACCGTGGGGGTTGGCGTAATAGAATCATGACGGTCCGAGCTAGCTCGACCAAATAAAATATAATACCTGTCCCTTTATCTGTCCCTGTTTGCTTGACAATCTTATCACAAATATCTAGAGATCCTTGATAAAATTCCAAGAAGAATCAGCAAAATCATTGGTCCTGAACTGGCGTAACGGCTTCTGTTTCTTATCCCAACGCGGAAATGTCACATTCCTGGGGCTTTTTATAAATAGTTTCATGAAAATTGTCCTGATAGGCTCCTCGTTATGCTTTTTAAATTTGTTATTCTATTCCCTTCCCCCATCACACAGACAATGAATTGTACATACGGAGACTAGTTAGAATTTTCACAGAGACAATGACGTATTATGGTGACTGTAGTAAGAAAGGTAAATAAGAATGTGTTGTTTTGGTGTAAGGAATATTGTTTGGGTCAGTGTTTGTGACTAGCTAAGTTAAATGATTCCCCCTTTTGGATTTGTGCCACATTTTGTAATTTTACAAATAATACCTTCCCCTATTATTCACCGGCATTTCATTTTAAAATGAAGTTGTTTTTATTCCACATCCCCAACAGACAAAATGTACATATGAGGATCAGTTAAGACTATATAGAAACATTGAGGCGCCTAGAAAACGATACATCCGGCATAGTTTCCATTGTATTCTGGGTGCTATTATTGATATTATTATGTTGTCACACAGCATAAGTTATTGAATATAATGTTTACATTAAGTTATCTGTCCAGTGACAACACTTCCCTCAAAATATGTGCAGTGCCCAAAAGAGCCGATTTTTGTATGGCTCATAGTTGACATGGTATCTCCAGCTGGTCAAGAAAGTTTTATGTCGTCAAAACTACCCTTTGCTGCCACTTTTGTGTCGTCAACGTGTACTTGCTGGTTATTTCGTCAATGCCAACGTCAGAGATACCAATTATAATACGCCGTTGAACAATACTCGTATGAGATGTTTTATTAGGTTGGTGCAAAAATAATGACGTAATAATGTCGTTTTTTGACGTTAAAAATACGTCAAAAAACGACATTATTACGTCATTATTTTTGCACTAACCTAACAGAATAATACTCGTACTGATAGTACTTCGTATAGTGAATAATATAGAATAGCGGTCCGAATAGTAATAAAGATAGAGGAGTAAGTGATCATGTAGTATATAGGATAGCCTGAAAATAGCGAACACATCTCGACGTCACTCGACTTCCTCTATATAAGCATTTCCGCTGTGATCACGTGATCTACCTAATTGAATAGTGAGGTCGCCTGAGTTTGGTCACTTGCGATCTACGTTCATTCAAGCACCAGTGTCAGCAGTGACACTTTATTCCTATAAAACAGAAAGTCACACAGTTTTAATGGGATTGATCCCAGTGCTCCAATTAGCACTGGAATCACCTTGGCATTCCCTTCCTCCATCATTCCATACAATTTTGCCATCTCAGCTTGCAAATCAAAGGAGTTTGTAATTTTCTCAATCACCTTGTTTGCTATATTTGTGTCATTTGGTGTGGCAACATCAATAATATGAAAGTTCTTGATACCTTTATCTAGCAGAATAATATTCGAATAGCGATGGTGTATCATTATGTCTGTCTGAAACTCATAGCCCCAGAATAGTCTGGGTTTTCCAACTTCGTATCCATAATTTCGATGCAATAACC
>OZ010598.1:22529912-22652412 GCA_963932145.1 Acanthosepion lycidas
ACTGATAAAGTATTTGGACAAACCAATAACACAATATGAACTCCGGGCAGTTTATACGCAATAACAAACACAATACCCAACAACATTCGAAAATTGGAAAAATACAACACTAATGAAATAGATATACGTTGTCGATTCCTTTTAATCAAACTTTTCTGGAGATATAAATTTATACACACAGAGATACACACACATACACACGCACGCTAATATATATATATATATATATATATATATATATATATATGAGATATTCCACGTTGAGTGCTAGTGTTAATAAAATAGTGTAATGTAAATTAACAACTAATTAAGTATATATTAATAAATATACATATATTATTTCTCACCGGTAGCACGACCGGGAGTTTCATGCACAACGCAATATCCAGGTGCTGAGCAGAGACTGACTAATTTAAATTATGTAATAGCCAGCTTCTACTTTAAATTATGTAACGGTTACACCCTACTCAGCACCCGAAGATTAAAGAGACTTTTTGAAAAAGGACATTAATTTAAAAAAAAGAAATTCTTTACGCCACAGAGCAACATGTACGTAGAATTTTAGCGGACTTCTATAATTACTACTCACCAGCCGAGTTACGGTCACTTCACAGCTTAATCTTTTTTTTTTTGTTGTTGTTTTTCATCAGTGGTTATAATTACCTAATACTTTCCCTGTGGCAGTAAACATGGAAGGACCAATTGAAGCTACACTATCGTAACAGCTACCCACTTTCAACTGGATATACAAACATGGTTTTCACGGCAAGAAGAATAACTTCGCAAAAGAAGAAATTCACCTATGTTGTCGAAAAGCTTCCAACAGAGGTTGCCCGCAAAATTCTCGATTTGTAAAACGTAGTGCCCGAAGAGAATCCGTACGATATGCTGAGACAATTTTACACCGGACTTGCTAGTCCGAAAAAAAAGAAATTATCAAATCTTTTTAGCAATGTCTCCATTGAAAATAGGACATCTTCTCAACTCCTGAGGTACATGAGCCTCACATCTTGCCCGAGAATATTTGGCAGCGACTGTGGCTGAACAAACTGCCGAACCACGTGACCCAAATATTAACCCTTTGGTTGGAAGATGCCGACCTGGATAAACTGGCAGGAACCGCTGACAACATCAATGCCATCCAGAATTCAATTAACGTACAAACGGAGCAAATCCAGCAACTGCAGTCGGCCTTAGCTAGCATTACCGAGCAAGTGGAAGCCATGCCAATTAGATCTGAATACATCCCGCGTTATCACAGGCGACATTCCGGTCGAAACAGACGAAGCAGCCAACACGGTTCAAAATCCCGCGCAGGCAACACCGGAATATGTTGGTATCATCACAAATTTGGCACTAATGTTAAAAAGTGTACGAAACCCTGAACATTATTACTACCGGACCAGAGAAACGCATATTCCGATCAGTGATGGCGACGACAACGTTCGGATATTCGAAGAAAAATCATCTATTTTACATTTGTGACTCATGTCACGGTCATACATTTTTAGTCGACACAGGCACTGAAATTAGCGTTATCCCCCCCCGACAACGAAGAATAATTTAATACCAGTGTTGTATACACTCTAAGCAGTGAGCGGCCCAAAAATTAACACATACGGTAAAAAGAACACAAACACATGATTTAAATCCAAGCAAACTAACAGACAACATGCCCTCACCTAAAATTTCAATACCTCCAGCAACACAAAATGGTCACACTGTACATTGGACACGACATTTAGAGACATACATAACAAGTCGGATTTCATAAGAGAATCTTCTTCATGCTGGGTAGGGGAGTGTTGTTACCGGCGTAAAATTTGAAAGACTCAGTCTCATCCTGATAACTTTTCATAGCGATAAAAATGTATTCTTTTCGCATCTGCAAAATTTGACTAATCAACTACAGACAATTAAAGTTACTTTTCACTTTTCATTTTATTTCTCATCTTTACTTTTTGTAAAATGTCCTATAAATACATTTGTTAATATTTCTTTGTTCAAATTCTATATTTCTATAAAAATTCTATGTTTTATTTTTCCTTTGGACTTATACGAGTCCACCAAAATTGTTAGCTGGTCAAAACTGCTAGAAGCTTATAAATTCTCATCAAAAAATATATACCCGCTACAATACACACACACACACACACACACACACACACATATATATATATATATATATATATATATATATATATATATAATATTTATGTTGGACACACTACAACAACGTTGTATCGGCGGCTAAGTTTTCATTTGAATAATATGTCCGACATTTCTAAACATTTACAACATACCTATCCACATACTTTTTCACGAAAAGATGAAACATAAAGTAAAATTATGGAAGCTATCTATATTAAAAAATTGAAACCAAACTTTAATGAAATTAATAATGAATACTCGACAAATGTTTTAACATGTGTGCAATAGATAGTTTGAAATGCCAGGGTTTGCACTAATAGTTTGTCTTTTTAATACTCATTTCGTAAAAAACTCTCCACACCATACTTAGTTACCTCCATTTAAACGGTTTCAGGGGTCACGTCACTCGTAAGAAATTTAACTTTCAGATGAACGCAACAATTTTGCCTTTGACAATAATGAACACTACAATATTTCTCTTGTAATAAGCAATATTCTGATGATGACATTGTGCTATGTCGAAAGTACTCGGAAATAAAAGAAATATGTATCAATACGGGGATTTTCTCTCGTCTTTTAATAATGACACCAAAAATCTTATCCGCGATTATGAAAGAATCCTATTAAAAATAAGTAGACAGAACATGTCTAAATTATTCAACGAAACATGTCACAATATATATATATATATATATATATATATATATATATATATATATATATATATATATATATATACAAAAAAAACTCTCATCAATCTGACAAAAGAGTCGAGTATCGTTACTATTTTTTTCAATAAATAAAAACGCTTTTTTCTTATATATCTTCAGCTTCTAAGATACTGACGCCAAGTGAAATAAAGTTTTGTACCACGCCCAGTCCTAAGAGCTGTACGGAATCAAATTATGACTCATACTCGCCTTTTTCGATATATGCTTCCGGTATCGCATGCGCAATGAAACACGGGCATTAATTTTCAAAATCATTTCTCTGATCTTTGAAGTTTGGATATCACGAGAAACTCCAGCAATGTCAAGACAGGTACTCACTGTTACGTTGAGAATTTTATATCTTATTTCATACGTGCCATACCAAGGGAAAGGCAGAACAGGTTTTGCGGCTATTTATGTTTTTTTTTGTTTTTTGTTTTTTTTGAGGGGGTGCACAAAATAAAAAGACCTGATATGAGGCGAACTAATCAGGTTATAAACGCATGATATACACAGCTTTGGGATCAGAACAACAAAAAAAAAAGCCGGCGGTCATCAGATTTATCATTGAATCATAGGTCGTCCGAATAAATCCTTTCATGTCAAATCACGAACAAAAATGGCGCCCTTAAGCTGAAAGCTTTTTTTAGATACAGTAAATTAGACCTACTAAGTATCTAACATCTTTAAATTATATTAATATAGAAAAACCACATATAGACGAAGGTAATCCATATATATGTAAATATATTCTCTTCGTCTGATATTAATAACTATCTAATATTTTATAACTATATAAAAGAAATGGTAATATTAACAGTTTCCTTATAACTGTTATTGTCGGTTGCAGTATACAAATATTTCTCTTAAAAAATTTTTTTAGGAAAGTAGGTCTCTCAAGTTCACTCATTCTTATCGTTCTTTCTAGTATTAATGGTGGTTTCCTTCCTAAGCATTTGTTCAAACTTGTCTTCACTCTGTCATCATTTTTCTCTTCGAGTTATGGATGATAGCCATTTGAGTTTTTGCCACTGTTGGAAGTCCTCAAGTGATGTGGCTTCTGTTACTTGGTACAGTACTTTCTTTGTGATTCTGTAGCGCCAATCCACGAGGTTCGAAGAAGGGTGATCTTAGCTAAGACCTACAGGGTTCATTTACTCGAAGACAATTCTGAATCCTTGATCTGAGAAAGCGGTTATATACAATTTAGATATTTCTGAATGAGTTTGCTGCCATGCATGACATCCATGAGTGACATCCATATAAGATCTCTGTCTAATGAAGGACATGCCTGACGAAATTATTTAAGAACTTCTCACACCACAGGTTATTAACTGCTTTATCTAAACAATCATTTTTGAAATGATCGCAACATCTATCTGAAAAGAACAAAAGCCAGTCCCTGCTGTGCAGATATATAAAAAATAAATTAAAAGAAAAATAAGCGGACATTTTTTTTTATTATTTCAGACCAAGCAAAGTGATAAAAAAACATTAAAATTCCAAGACTTGGAGTAAAAGAAACTAAAAAACATTAAGGAGGAAAATGATATTAAAAGACGAGGATTTGGGAAATGTCTTGAATTTCGATGTCTTAAATCAATAGCCATATCTGTGACATTGAAGGTTTCAAATGAATCGTAAGGTTGATTTAATGGATAGAAATGATCAGCAGATAATACCAAATTGCACAGAAGTTCTTGAACAAATCAAATGTAAGTCTGGTAAGACTGTGTTGTTGTTGATAAGCTTAGATTGGCGAAAGACCACAAATATGCGGTGCCCTGTGAAGCATGAACTTAAGCATATTATTCAACATGATTAGTTATTTATTTTTAGGCGGTGTGGCAACAATTTTATCATTCATTTTTGACGCTTTAACAGCCATCTTTGTCTATCAAATATGTTTTTTGGCGACGTGGCAGCTATCTTTGTCAAGCTATAGATTTTTGGCAATGTGACAGCCGTCTATGTCAAGCTATAGATTTTTGGCGACGTGGCAGCCATATTTGTCAATCTGTAGATTTTTAGCAACGTGGCAGCCATCTTTGCCAAGCTATAGATTTTTGGCGACGTGGCAGCCATCTTTGCCAAGCTACAGATTTTTGGCGACGTGGCAGCCATATTTGTCAAGCTATAGATTTTTGGCGACGTGGCAGCCATATTTGTCAATCTGTAGATTTTTGGCGACGTGGCAGCCATCTTTGTCAAGCTATAGATTTTTGGTGACGTGGCAGCCATCTTTGTCAAGCTATAAATTTTTGGTGACGTGGCAGCCAACTTTGTCAAGCTATAGATTTTTGACGACGTGGCAGCCATCTTTGTCAAGCTGTAATACTTTTAGTTGATGTGACAGCGGGTAAGTGTTGAAAAAAATATGATTTCGGGTTCTAAATCAAGTGTCAAATATGTCGGACTGATCAGTCGCCTTTTTTTTTAAACTGTTACAAGAATGGCGTGCAGAATACATCATGTTTTAGTTTTCTGTTCTTTATGCAGGTGAATGTCATGATATTGTCAGTGGACCTACTTTAATGGAACAAATATTGAGTCAGTTATGGTGAAAATCATTCTAGAATGTTGTCAAGACAGGGGTGATGTGATGTTTTTTTATTGGAATTGAAGATAGTAAAGAGGTGTGGCTATGAATATTTCTATTTTTTTAAAGAAGGAGAAAGAAGAAATAATTAACAATTAAAGAAACAGAGTTTCTGTTGATGCGTTTTTTACGGTTTATCAAACCTTTCTGGGTTATTTAAAGTCGAAACATTTTGAATTGTAAAAATAATTCATTTATTGCGTGTGAATATCGCATTAATATTTCATTGAGTATAGCAGTGATTTTTTCAGATGTAAGTTCTACTATTTAACCCATATCTTGGAGAAAAGGATTCATACATTTGCCAAGGTTATTTACAAATAAGTTAATGCAACGAACTCGACTGGAATTCGAACTCGGCTCCTCGATTTCTCATCCTTAATCGCTATTCGCTACACCACCCACATTCAAGAAATACGTAGAGAAAGAAAGAATGAAAGAAAGAGAGAGAGAGAGAGAGAAAGAAAGGGAGAGAGAGAAAGAAAGAGGTAGAGAGAGAAAAAAGAGAGAACGAAATATACATACATATATATATATATATATATATATATATATATATATATATATATATATATATATAGAGAGAGAGAGAGAGTGACAGAGACAGAGACAGAGAGAGGGAGTAGGAGCCATTTCGAACACACACACACACACACATATATATATATATATATATATATATATATATATAAATATATACGACAGAAGATTCGAAAGTAATGCTTCCTGTTTATTTCGAATGTTTGCTCTTCTTTTTTGTACTTTATAATGGTAGTCGCTCCGAAAGTGATGTCTACTTATGTATTATGTTTACCTAAATATCAAAACTGAATCTTCCCAACAATAAAACATATCCTGTAGCTCACTGCTACTAACAAGCAGGATTTTTTTCCTCCTTGTGATGCCCATACGGGCCTAAAATACTTGAGGATCCTAATTGAAATAATAAAACTAAAAATATTAAATTAATATTTTGTGTGTCCGAGATTTTTTAATTTATAAATATTTTTTGTTGTTCAATACATATATATATATATATATATACATATCAATAAACAAATATATATATATATAAAACTATGAACCTAAAGAGCCAGTTAAACCTAGCTAGGTTTCATCTACGCGGATCGTTAGGGTGCACTGTTTTTTTGTTTTTTTTTTGTTTTTTTTTTTGTTTTTTTCTTTGGACTCTGAACTTAGATTCTGGAGAATTCTTTTCGCCTCAATTACATGTTCTTAGTTCTTTCTTTTTTATCCCTTATTTTTCCTTGGGCACTCGGTTGTTTATTTACAAGCCAAAACACCTAAGGTTTTTCCAGACGAGTATAACTACTTATATTTATATTATATATATATATATATATATATATATATATATATATATATATATATATATATATATATATATTTCATACATATATACTTCATACATATATATATATATATATATTTTATAATAATATTTTTTGTTTAAAAATATGATTCCTTCGCTACATAAGAGTTCTCATGTTTCAAAAACGTGAGCCGAAATCATCCAAATAATTAATAAAATTAAGTTGGATTGAGGTGTTTAGTCACGTTTCATCTTCAAGCGAAATTTTAGGAATAAGCTATCTCTCGGTTTACGTGTATTTTTACAGAATTTGTTATTGTGGGAGTGGCTATACTATTTTCATTCTTTAAGTGGTCAGGGAGTTAATTCTTATCAGTAGATTCATCATCCTCTGAGAGGTTTTGCTAAGGTTGGGTAGGGTATCCATTTCAAGGCTAATGTTTACGGTCATCCTTTAGTTGGTTCCCAGTGAAGGATATTTTTATGGCGCGCCTGCAGTCGTTCTGTGTCTGGAGAATTGTCTCTTATTCTTGTCTATCTGATTATCTATTTATTTATTTGTTTATTTAAGTGGGTGTTTAATATACAGATCGCTTTGCATTGAATTTCGGTTTTTTTTTTTTTTTTTTTTTTTTTTGACGACGACAAAAAGGGGTTTTTCATATTTAAGGGTTTGAACGTGTTCTTTTCTATTTTCTGCATACCTGCACAAGGATATATATATATATATATATATATATATATATATATAAACTTCATACATATATATATATATATATATATATAATATACATATATATATATATATAGAAACTTCATATATATATATATATATATATATATATATATATATATATATATATATATATATATATATATATAAACTTCTTTTGCGCCACGTTCAATACAGGTAAATACTGCTGCTGTTACTTTGACCTCATTTATCTACTATTTCTCTTTGACCTTTTACTCTTGACCTCCTTTATTTACCATTTCTCTTTGACCTTTTACTCTTGACCTCCTTTATCTACCATTTCTCTTTCCTACTTTTGTTACTGCTGAAACATTTGCTGTTAAACTTGACTCTCTCCGCTGTTGTTTCTCTTTCTTTCCTCCATTTTTATTATATTGACCCGTGAGTCCCGAGTCGAATGGTGGAGATATAGCAATAAAAGTACAACCTTCCCGCTAATAAACCATTTTTACCTTGTCACAAAGGGCAGCCGAACAGTAGTCTAGTAAAATGATATCTGACATGAAAGTACGTCCGCCATTTTGACAGACTATCACTCAGCTTCTCTCTGTAACAAGGTAAAATAAAAATGATTTATTAGTGGAAAGCTTCTCCTTCCACTGCTATGCCACCATCACTCAACTCTGACGACACAGGTCAACATGATAAAATGCTGTCTGACATGAAAGTTCGTTGGTAGTGGAGACGGATCCTTGAATTCCTCCCTTCAGCAGAACCCACTGACTTTCATTGGTATTTGCTGAATCCAATATCCTAATGTTGTCAAAGTAGTTTCCAAGCCGACATTCAAGTTCCGCACATAATTCCCTGGTCCTCATCTGCTTATTCGCGCTTGTCGAAGATGTGTTTATTTCGTGGGTTAACAGCTATTCAGAGTCCGACATGAACAAGTCTAAAATGCATTATGTGCCGCCTAGCTGTGCTGATATCTACTTGATCTCCGCCTTCCCTGAATAAGTGATTATTGTTGTTGATTTTTTTTTAAATCAATTTCCCGAAAACAAGGCAATAATACTGCTAGGATGCAAGGGGCTACTTGAAGTGAAAGAGAATGAAAAAAAACTTTAGAAGGAACGGTAAACCTAATCCTAAATAGGAAAATAATAAATCACTACTCCTGGTCAAAAGACCAGTGAAAAGTATGAACCGGACGAGAGGTGGACCTATCTTACTCCTCAGTGCGTGAAACATTTCTGCGTGGAGGAATTCAATGATATATCAACCCATCGTGTGCATTTTTATCCCATGATAACTGCTCTGTTGTTATCAGTAATAAGATTTTTTTTAAAATATGGTTTATTAGCGGGATGTTTTTACATCTACTACTACCTTTCGAATCTGATGTCGCAAATCAGCATAATAAAACAGAAGAACAGGAAAAGAAACAACGTCACGGAGAGCTAAGCTTAACAACAAACGATTCAGCAGCATCAGCAGTTGGAAAGAGAAGCAGGAGGCGGAGGCGGGGACGCTCAAGCGTGACAGCAAAGCAAAACTACCGGCAGCATCAGACAGGCAATACGAAAACTAAGCTTATTTCTCCCAGTTCTAGAATCAGGATCCTTTGATTCGTCACCACGAAGTGAAGGCGAATGATTGCTCGATCGCATCATCACAGGTGAATAGATCTGGTTTAACCCCAACTCACCGGTAACAAAAACCTCGACGGCTAAAGCAATATTTCGTGGAATTTTGTGGCAAAATTGTGAGATTCATCTGTTGACCGTGATATACAGACATAGAATCCGTGGAAACGGCGAGCAATAAGTGGGCAGCCCTTAAAAGAGAACGATATATCCATAGAACGGTGGAACGAGAAAAATCTAGTCCCGTAGATTAAATTCAGTTCATGGAGAAACCATATCGATAGACACCTGAAGAAGGCCGGATTGAACAACAGTCGAAACGATTATATTAATCTGAATGTCTGTCAGTCAGTTACGTGTCATGCGTGATACACGCTTAGGCGATCATGTATCTTTCGATATATGACTGACAAGGCAGATTTTTTTTCCCGCAGTAGGTTGCCATTTGTTTCTGCGGTAGACTAATTGCCATCAACCCGGTCTGTTCTGTCATTTACCCATAGCTAGAGTGGGGAGACAAGAATTTATACTTCTCCCAAGGGTATTAACACGTAAGTGAATCTAATGGATTCGACTGGAATTCGAACTCGGCTCTCCGATTCCTCAATCCGAGCCTCTATTCATAACTCCTCAATCTGAATGTAAATAATGCAAATAATAATAACTCCTCATCCTAGAAACTCCGACTGAAATATGCAGGGCAGTCCTTTCGGAAAGAGCTCCTTCCGTATTAAAAGAAATAGACAAATGGATAAAGAGAAAAAAGACCAAAACAGTACAGTAAATGAAACAAAGAAGAGAAAGAGAAAAAAAAAGAGAAATCAAAGAAAGACAGAAAGAACGAAACCAAATATGTGCGCAGTCGAGTAGTACTGTATGTCATCTTTGTATCCGTATACAATCTCTCAGGATAGTCCATTCTGTGATCTCAGATATCCTCTTCGGGAAGTCAAATTTTAATGTCGCTCAATTCGTGCTAAGACGAGCGAAAAGCGAATCTCGACAGACGTGAAATATTAATTAACATTCACAGCTTGCTTCAATCAATATTTGCCTGAGCAAGATGGCGATGGACAGAAGGAAAAACAAAGGAAAAGAAGGCATATAGGGATTTGGAATATCCAGTCCATCGAATCAATACATGCTTGTGTGGGCGTCTATATATGTGTGCCTACCATGTAAGACGAATGAACAGAGAAATGTAAACAGGAACACATCACATCGTGAAGTAATGATTAATGAGATAGACTCGTAAACCATTAAATGCTGAATTCGATCCTTACAGTCACTTCTGTATTTATAGTCTTGTGCCAAAACGGCCTCATATCCGAGCTACAAATTGGTGAATCAATCAAGTACAGATTATCATTTTACTATTGTAATTTCGACATGTAACCGTAAGTTCAACATAGATAGTTTCTTCCCTCACACTCCTCGTCTGTGGAATTCTCTTTTCTCTTTTTTTTTTAAATGCAACCCCAACCGTCATCTTCTGCCGCCTTGAATTCTGGTTGTCCTTTTTTCATAACGTTTTCTCAGATTCTTTCATTCTATTGTTTTTCAGGAAGGATTATTTAAAAAAATAAGAGTTTGAAGATACTGTTATGGGTGGTATGTTGGCCCGCAAGCACATATTGAACGACGGAAGACAGGCAAAACGAAGACTTGAGTAAAAAAAAATATATTGCCAAATTTATTTTTGCTAAAGAAAATACATCGACAAAAATAAGGTTACAGAAAAAAAGAAAAAAAGATCTCAGCATGCTTGTGTAGAGGGTTGTCCTGAAAAAGACAGTTTTGTTGTTCCGGATGAGCGCTGTCCTGAAAAGGATAGATGTGCAGTCGCTAAAAACAGTTGTTGTGAAAAGGACAGTGTTGTAGTCGCTGAAATACATTGCCCTGAAAAGGACAGTCTCGTCATAGTTGAAGAATGTTGCCTTGAAAAGGACAGTTTTGTCCTCGCTGAAAAGTGTTGCCTTGAAAAACAGTCTTCTCGTAGCTGAAGAGTGTTACCCTGAAAAGGACAGTCTCGTCGTAGCTGAAGAGTGTCGTCTTAAAAAGGAGAATCTATTGTATATCGTTGCTGCTGGCGAGGATGACTCGAACTCGAGGCCCGTTGAAGATAACTGGAGGATCAGCCGATGGTGGCGAGCTGAAGCTGCGACTGATAATGATGGCTGGAACTGCTGCTGGCTGGAGCCATGGGTCAGCTTTTGGCTGCTGAAACAGATACTACATTTTGATCTTAGTAATCTGGGTAGTGGAACGAGGTATTTACTCAAATCACCTCACTGAGACGGGTGTAACACTGAGACGCAATTGAGAGATGATAATTCCCCGCGGCATGAGCCGCGGAACGGTGTTTTTCGATTTTTTGGGGCCCTTTTATATCCTGAATCCGTTTTACAACGATCTCTGGTTATTATTTTTATTCCGTTTGCTTTTAAAAAAAAAGGTGTGAGTTTCGGCAAGATACAGCAATACGACGGAAAATGTGACACAGAAAACACAAGGAATACCGAAAGATGCCTCCCAAACTAAACAAAGTATTGTCAAATATATATATATATATATATATATATATATATATATATATATATATATATATATATATGTGTGTGTGTGTGTGTGTGTGTGTGTGTGTGTGTGTGTGCTATTTGTATGAGCCGGGTGCAACTGCAAAATTGTTCAAATCGTGTAACAGCAAAATTATCCAATTGTTAGATTAAGCTTTAAAAAGTTGCATCTTAGAAATGATTACAGATATCTTACTGGAATACTCCGAGGTTTTTAGAACACTATTGGACTCTACTTTGAGCAATAAGAATATTTAATTACTCTCCAAGCTTAACAGAAGAATTACGATGAAATCGATCATAAACGAAAATGACATATTCATCAATGATTAATCAACTAAATATTGGAAGTTCATGAGGGATTGATATAAAGTTCAAATATATATATATATATATATATATATATATATATATATATATATATATATATATATATATATATATTATTCCAGGATCATTTTACAACTTATTCAAGATGAACTTTGCCCTCTCAAAATTCTAACTTTGTGCCCTGGAGTAACAAGATGCCTCACAGGTTTCACGCACGATTTCATTTTCAAGTCTTTTTTTCACTTTTTCTTGGACTGTCATAGCTGAAACTCCTTTCTCTATGTGGACTGATTTGAATCTGTTCTAATTGACCTCTTTATCTCTAAGTTGAAATGATGATCCCTCTTCCTGTTGTGACCGCCTGAGCCAGTTTTCCTCTCTACTGTTAGCGCTTTTTTTTAAGATATTCGCCATTCTAAAGCCAGAGTATGAATATTGGTACCATACAGTGATGGCCTGAATGAACTTTTTCCTCTCACCCTTAATCAGTTGAGAAGACAGTAGGGCTGACACAAAACCAATTTTACCCTGTTCTCTTCCTAGTTGAATAACTCAAAGGTTTTTTCCTGTGATTTTTTACAAAAAGAACTTGGACAAAAGAAACTCGGTTTGGACAATTTTGCTTTTACACTATATATATATATATATATATATATATATATATATATATATATATAGCCTTACACACACACACACACACATATATATATATATATATATATATATATATATATATATAGCCTTACACAATAAAAAGTGCATGTATAAAAGAAAAAATATAGAAGTCAATTGAGCGATTTCAAAGGAGTGATTTCTGGAGTTTTCGTCTCGAATCCTCGGAGTTGAGATGTTCGTGGTAACGCCAATCAGCTAATGACAAACTTTATATTTGTATTAATTATCTATCTATCTATCTATCTATCTATCTATATATATATATATATATATATATATATATATATATAATATATATATATATATATAAATATATATGAAAACTCCGTTCTTAACTTGACCTATGAACTTAGCCATAAAAAACAAACTTCCATTCTTAGATGCCCTCGTTGAATACAGCAATAACACTTTTATTACATCATTGTACAAAAAACCCACCAGCAAAAACTCGTGCCACCTTAACTTCAAAAGCGAATGTCCACCTAGGTACAAAATAGCAGTAATAATAAACTTTCTAAATAGAGCACACCAGAATTCATCCTCTCGACTACTCTTCCTGAAAGAACTTAAACAAACACTAATCAACAACGGCTTCCCTAACCACCTTATAGACCACCAAATTAGACTATTTCTCCCCAAAGCAAGTAATAATGATAGTGAGGACACAGCCAAAAATCACATAAACATTTATTACAAAAACCAAATGCATATTAATTACAAACAAGACGAATCTTCTCTAAGCCATATTATAAAGAAATATACTACTCCAATTGACCCGAATAAAAAAATCAAATTAATTATCTATTATAAAAAATTTAAGACAGCCTCAAAAATAACAACACACCAGCTAAGTCAAAATTACAAAGAACGAACATTATCTATGAGTTCAAATGCCCCTTAAGGAACTGTGTTCCTAATCAAACCGGACTCATAAATAATTACATTGGTTACACAACTACATGCTTATCCAGACGTCTTACATTACACCTATTTGATCATAGCTCCATTAGAACCCATTTAAACACACACACAAATTTACCAGGCTCCATTAGAAATATACTAGTGGAAAATACAAATATATTAACTGCATCCACCTGCAAAAAAAGACTAAAAATAATGGAAGGTTTAATAATAAAAAGAAGAAAAAGCCATCTCTTAACAATATTAACTACGAACAAGGCCACAATGTGCTAACCGTATTCGGAAATTAAAAGCATCCCTACCACACAATAAGACATACACATAACGCAAACACTCAAGTAAGCTGAAAAATCGAATCATCCTTGATAATGGATAAAGGTATAGCCGAAAGCGCTCGGAAATATAAAACATTTGGACAGTTCTTACACACCCTTTGTCCAGAAAAGAAAGCTCTTGTTCGGACACAAGAAAAATTAAATAAAAAGCTTAACCGTAGTACCTTGTCTGTTGTTTTTAATGAAACATGCATATATATATATATATATATATATATATATATATATAGATAGATAGATAGATAGATAGATATGCAGAATTATATATATATTTATACACCATCAGCTTGAAATGCCTATTCTGTTTCTTCGACTAGCGTACATGTTTATATTTCTGATGTTTACTTAAACGTGTTCACTTGTTGGTTTTTTAGTCTATAGCCAACGTTCTTAAAATTCTATCTCTTTTTTTTTTCGCCGTTATGTTTCCAACAACACCTGCCAGAAAACCATTCATCCTGTTTAATTCCCAATAATTTTCTGCCTATATATCCAAGTCATCATCAACTTTGAAGTAATGTTACTATCCTGATCATGACTCCTACTTGCCCTTGTCCGTCGAGCCTGGTCAGTACCTTGATGGATGAACGCTTGTGAATAGCAGGTGCTGTAAGATGGGATGGATGCTTGTCGTAATGGATAACAACACAGAATTTAAATCGGAGAGCCTATTTCCAATTCCTGTTGGAATGAGATTAGTACAACTTGTATCACTATATAATCATTATCTAAAAAAAATCCATTCAATCTAAAAATATGTTGAAATAACCTGCAAAATAGTTGAAATGCCATAAAAAATTGATCAATAAAAACCACACGACTGTTGTCTCGAAAACGTTCATGAACCCCTCTTTTTCTAGCATAGCAATCATGTCCTTCAAATATAGCTCTGAAATCACCACTCAGAATTATTGCTAAGAAATTAGTTTTCACGTACTTTTTCGTTTACATTTTCACGTACTTTCTGTCCTATTTTTCCAGGTATTTTTTCGCTTACTTTTTCTCTGACCTTTTCACGTACTTTTCGTTTACTTTTTTCTCTGACTTTTTGACGTATTTTTTCACTTAGATTTTCGCTCCCTTTTTCACGTACTTTTTTGGGTTACTTTTTCTCTAATTTTTTCACGTGATTATACATTTACTTTTTCGCTTACATTTTCACGTACTTTTTCTCCTACTTTTTGGCTTACTTTTTTTCAGACTTTTTGACCTACTTTTTCGTGTATATTTTTTCTTTTTCTTTGACCTTTTCACGCAGTTTTCCCCTACGTTTTCTCTATCTTTTTCGCTTACTTTGTTGTTCACTTTTTCTCGTACTTTTTTCTGACATTTTCGTGTATTTTCTCGTGTATTTTCTCTGACTTTTCGCTTAGATTTTCACTGACTTTTTAATATAGATTTTCGCTTACAAATGTAAGCGAAAATGTATGAAAAACGTACTTTTTCACACACTTTTTCCTTTACTTTTTCTCTGAGTGCTTTACGTACATTTTCGCTTACTTTTTCTCTGACTTTTTAATATATATATATATATATATATATATATATATGTATATTCAGGTTAATCCCGTTCAAGCCCTGAAAGTGACACTCCAGTTAGAGGGTTATGTTAAAGGGGTGGTTTATACGGATAGCAGGGATCATAACAGTCTACTCTCGACCTGAACAGGTTAAGAGAGTGGAGGCTGAAAATTTAAAATTCAAATAAAAAAAAAAATAATGACGTAATAATGTCGTTTTTTGATGTTAAAAATACGTCAAAAAACGACATTATTACGTCATTATTTTTGCACCAACCTAATATATATATATATATATATATATATATATATATATATATATATATATATATATATATATTAAAATAATAAGAAAGTGCAGTAAGATTTACAATCCGGTGTTATTAGTAATTATTTTTATTTAAAAAAAACAAAAACTGCTCGATACATAAACTGTAGAGCATAATCTTATAATTATTTACTATTTCAAATATATGGTCCCATCGCTATACAGGAATTACCATATTTCAAAACGGAAAGTAAAATTTAATTATAAAATTAAATTTTAAATCCATAGTTCCAAAAACTTGATAATGGAAAGTGAAATATGTATTTTTAAAGTTATTTTTATAATTAAATTTAAAATTTTAGTTTCTGTTTTGATATACATACATACATATATATATATATATATATATATATATATATATATATATATATATATATATGGGATAGCGATATGTAAATGTTAATATATCAAGAAGAGTTTTGAAGGAAAGTTGTATGGTAAAGTGGATTTTTTTTCTTGTAACGCGTTTCATTTATTAGGACTTCATCAGACTAAAAGAACGAGAAACGCAAGGTATTTTAAGCTTTTGAAACGAAACTCGTCATACGAAAACTTTTTCCGCTTTGTCATATAGATTATGTGAACATTGGTCGAAAACAATTATTTGAAAAATTCGAAATTCTATATTGTGAGATGATTGGATGACACTAGCTGCAAAAAGTCCTATGCTAGCCTTCAACGGTGTTCATATTGTAAAATGTTTGAATGAAAATTAATCGAAAGTTCAATTATACTAAATGATAATTATTCAAAATGCAAAATTCTTTGTTTCAATGAAAAATGTAAAAATTAAAAGAGGAAATACACAAATAATAATTATTTGAAATACAAATATCTTTAATAAAAAAATTTAGTAAGAAAAAATCCATATAACCTTAAATTATAAGATACTGTAAGCAAATAGTCAACTACTGAAGAGTACATGTTAAAGGCTGCTACTAATGTTTTAAGTTTTTCATTTATGTCATAGTATTTCTTGGCGGTCTTGATATTTTGGTAACCTGCTCTTACTTTTGCAATATGAATTTCTTGCAAGTCCTTTTCTCTTTTAAGAGCATCTAAGAATTTCCATGTTGTGGGATGACACCTAATGCAAAAAAGACATATGTCATCCTTCAAGGATGTTATTAGTTCTAGGTAAATCGGCATGGAGTGTCACAAAGCAAGACCACATACATATTTCAAACATAGGTATTTCGAATAATTATCATTTTGATTAATTTTCTTTCAAACAATTTATAATTCGAATGAATGCTTTCAATTAATTGTTTTCGAATAATTGTTTTCAAATAGTTATTTTCGAACAATTTTCTCGATATATATATATATATATATATATATATATATTATAGTTTTATCATATAGACAAAACCATTTTACTCACTACAAAGATGCAACTTTGTTTCATTGCATTTCAACTGCACTTCGACAGGTGAGAATCCGAAATTCGAATCTAACCCGTCGAAGTGCAGTTGAAATGCACTGAAACGAAGTTGCATCTCTGTAGTGAGTAAAATGGTTTTGTCTATATGATAAAATTATAATAAATAAATAATTAATTATCGCTCTACTATCAGTATCGAGTCCTCTTTTGGATTAATGCTGTGAACGTTGGAATTTATAAATTATTTTCGTTTATATGAGTTATAAATATAAAGATGATTCGGCTCTGTGGGAGTGGCATGGCGTCTTCTAGCTGTAAATGTCTGAACTGGTGGAACTGAAAATGGAGCTCATTTGAAATTTACCATCGAGATTGGTAGAATAAGAAGAGAAAGAAATAATTATTGATTTTTCATATAAACTATATGCTAGATTATCATTATATTAGGTTGGTGCAAAAATAATTTCGTTTTCTCACATAGTAACATATGTTAGAATACGAAATTAGTTTTGCACCAACTAATATATTATTTATCGTTAATAAAATTAGTACAATAAATGATTTTGAAAATAATTTCTCTTGAGTGGATGAGAAAATAAAGAAAAAAAGAGAAGGTGTAAAAAGTTGCCAAAGAAAAAAAGAAAGAAGAAATTCCACAAAAAGAAACCATTAAAAAAGAAATAAACACTTTACCAAATTCATAGCAAAAATAAAAAAAGATTTGGATTGATACCAGCAAAAATATCAATGCCATCGGGCGGCAAAGAACAAAACACAGAAACTTTTAAGTCCTTTACGTTCTGATGTTTGCCTTTCGTGTATTATCAGCAAAGATAGAAAAATACTGGGCTTGTAGCAATGATTTGAATGAACGAAGCTGTTTTCTAGTATAATCAATGGTGTTGCTTTTTGTTTGGAAAGGTTTGAATCGCAAGACCTTTTCCCTCTTGCAGCTAACACACAAACATAGTTTTGAAACAAATCGCATTATTTTCAAGCAACCAAAATATCAAAATAATCTCGCGACAAAATATAACAAGTTTATCTGTAATTTTTTTCTACAGTATCTTTAACTTGTAATGTCGTTAGTGCAAAAGCGAAAACTAGTTATGATTGAGCAAAGTAATACCTAAGGAAATAATGAATAATTTATCCGGCATAACTTCCTAGTACTCCAGATGTTATTTACATTATTTACCTGAGGTACTATTGTACTCACGTACCTTGTTATCACAACGTTTCAGTCTTTATGCCCTCCGACCTTCATCAGCATTTTTTTTTTACAATAATGTTCACCCTGTACAAAGACCAATAATTACTTGAGATAGAGGTTTACACAGTTTTTTGGGATCTGTGGGGGAAGTTGAGATCTGGGGAAGCACCTAACTGATTGCTCTCCCAAGCAACTACGTACGTAACAGGCAGAGAGGGGAAAGAGACGGGAGATAACAAAAATGACACTGCCTCTGAAACCACAGCAACTTTAGGAACAAAGTTCCTACGGGACTGACTCCACAAAACACCGTGTCTTGCCATCTCCTGACTGTTGGTTTTGTTGTTGCCTGTTTAGGGGCCAGAAAGAAAGACACGGAAGACGAAGGTAGGTTGAACAAGTGTATTGAAATAACAGTTATATACAAAGCAAGAGTGTTAGTAATAAGCAGATAGAGGTGTGCATCTGAACAGTAGGTTAATACTGCATCTCCTCTTCCCTAAGAATCTATATTTAACAGTCGAGGAATGTATGTGGCACAAGGCCGATTTTAACGTGATTTTCTCCTAGCCCGTAGGCTCGGCCAAAAATATTCCCTTTGAACACGCATAGAGGAGTTCGGGATCTATCTACCTCCCCGAACAAAACTTTGCCCTTCGGCAAAGCTTCTTCCGGGTTCCTCTCTGCCAAAGCAGAGAGTTCGACAGAAGTCACACACAGTCAGAGACTGCCCTATGACTCTACGCTAGGAAGTCTTTCAGTTAGTATTTATAACAGGAGAGAGTTCATACTACTGTAGGAGGGTTTACCGGAACAGGTTTTCCCGTTGCTTTTATTAGCATGAGGCATCTTATAAAGACCCGGATGTTGACCACTTGCAGAGAGGTCCGTATTTAGATATACCAAGCTGTCTTGCTGCTAACGGAAAAATTCCGGATGTAATTAGTCTTGACAAACATGTCTCCACGCGATCCGGGGCCGCTTTTGCGTCTGTACCGACGCACTTTCGCCGAAGAAGGATAACGGTTAAGCCTAGACTTGAACAGTTTAAGATTATAGTGATCGAGAGAGCATTCTCCTGGGAGTTAGGTCCACAAAGCAGCGGTTCTTGGGAAGAAGCTGTTCGAGTGGAATTTACATCTCAACAATAGGCCACAAAAGGAATGAGGGTGGTTTGTTACACTATGCCTGGCATTTCTATGGACATAAAGATAAAGCAGCGGGTAAAAGGTTGTAGATTGGAAAATAACTCATCACCCACATAGACGCGGAGACGCTTTTGGAATTATCGGTAGTGGAAAGTTCAGACTGGATAACACCTGCCCATATATGGCGAAGGTACTCCATTTTCGACCTGATCTGGCTCTTATAAATATAGAGGATAACAAGGGGAGTTATTTATTTATTGGAGCAGTACAGGCGACCGACCCTTTTTTCTGTATCTCACATGTTCTTCTCACGATATTTTCAGCACCCTCCTGTACAATCACACCTCAGTTGCCTCAAGTCTCCTCTTCATCTGTCCAGCATTCACGGCAATATAGGAAGGTTGAAACGACACAGTAGTCTAACAGTTTTTTCTTTGTTTCAAACAAAATGTTCCTATTTCTTAATACTTTGCTTAAGTCCTCATTTGCTCTTCCAATACGTCTTGGCACACGATATAATAAAAGTTGCCAATAAACCTCCTTTAAGTTATCGTAAAAAATATCCTTAGAAACAAAGAAAAGAGTGCAAGTTTGCTATATGATATCCATCCTCTTAGATGACAGTGAATGATGGACAATCTCCCCAGAGTTCAGCAGAAAACTGGAGACAACAGAAATGTGGTTCTACAGAAGGATGAGAATTCCATGAAAAAAAGTGTAAGCAACGAAAGATCAACAAAAAAGCATATGCTCAGAATCAAGAAAGAACAGTTGAAATTCCTTGGATGCCTAATAAGGAAAGCTGGCCTGGAAAACTTAACCCTCACGGGGACATATTGTGGGAAAGAGTGTTATGGGGGGAGGCAACTACCTGACGAACTTGGGTGAATGTATGATGGAACGGTGGTGGGGAGCTTTAGCAAAGGCGGAGAAAAACTGTTAAAGTATGAGAAGAGTTGGAGGACCATGACCGGCCGTATCCTGGAGGGAAACATCACACAGAAAAATAAGTTACAGACTTAACTGCCAGTGTGCAGGATTACTGGAATCAATATTGGCACCATTTCTCTAACTAGGAAACAATGCCAATATTATATATAAAGCATTGGCATTAATTTCAACCAAACATTATTCATGAGTTGCAAAAGCTTCCAGTGAAATAAAATCGGAAAATGTACAAATGATAGGTCTCAAGAATTCCTATGAAACAGATAGATAGATAGATAGATAGATAGATAGATAGATAGATAGATATGAACAGACTGAGATAGATAGATAGATAGATAGATAGATAGATAGATATGAACAGACTGAAATAGACATTGATCTTCCAGTCATTACAAAAACATAATCAAAATATAACATGAATTTTCTTTTTTCATTAGAGTTGCACTGCAACCAAAAATAATCTTTTTTTTTTTTACAATTTCGCTTTCATATCACAATAGATTAACGACTCCAGATCACGAATATCTTAAAAACAATGTAATTACATTTTATATTAGTTAATATGTATGTTTAGTTTACTATGGAAACTCATTGTAGACTGATTCCTTCTATGGAAGCCAAAACAAGTATTCTCATACAATGGGATTTCTTAATCATCAGATCGACAGCAGTCCAGATCAGAGCCATCGAAAATCCGCCATTAATTTCGTTGAGTTGTACAAATACGCAAAAATAGATAGAAGAATAAGACTCGGGTACATTTTCTCATCGGATTTATTTTAACCAATACAGCGATCTTATCGTACAAAATCGAGAAGATAGAGCAAAATTTATTGTCAGCAGACGTAATCTTAACAATAATATACGCAGACGACATTGTGTTGGTGACAAACTCAGAAGAACAACTGCATGATCTCCGAAATTAGAAGACATTGCAGTCGGCTTGAGAGACAGCCAAAAGAATTAACTTCGAATTAAATACATCATACCCAGGCAAGTAGAGCATTTTAAAGAACCGGATACTGAAATAAAAGACGGTCGTTAAAATGTGACGGTGAAGTCCGAAAGCAACAATAATAAGATGGAATCAAACTAGTAATAAAATGATAACAGTGAACCAGTTAACCTAAAAAGTTTACAATAAAAAAGTGAAATAGAACTACTAATAAACTAACAATAATAAAAATGCTTCATCTAAAAGTAACAATAATAAGAAGAAAAAATAGTAATAAAATAATAATAGTGAAAAAGATTCTCATGAAAAGAATTCTTTAGAATATACCAAGTGAAATGCTGTAAAATGCCAGTAAAAAACATAAAGAATATGAAAATTTTCAATGAATTATTCTTCTTTTGAAATATTGAACAGTTCTACAATATTGTTCCCTTCAAAATTATTTACTGCAAATTTTAAAAACAAATCACGTTTTAAGATATTTAAAGATTTTTTTTAGTGGATCGGTGTCATAGTTAATAAGGAAAAACGCTGTTTCAAATTTTCTAGACCTTAATAGATTTTCAATGTTTAGTAAAATGTTTCTCGATGACCCGCTCCACGTACAATTTATTCGTTTTCTTGAAATTGTAAACCACCTAACGACGTTGTTAACGTTCGATTTTCTTTCCCTAATCTAAATTATATTTTTGATAATATGCCTCGTACGCGCGATCTAATATATTTTACTTACTAGAATCAACCGCTTATAGGAATTATTATTTTTTGCCGCTCCTGTAGCTTCTATTTTCAGTTTCAAATGGACTTCGATTCGAAAGCATTTATTTCAGAAATAGCGTTTAAATTTTCTTAATTATATCCTTAATAATAGCCAAGGACTTTTGAGTAATTTGCCCTTGAAAGCGTACAGACTACTGACTCATATTTATCTCAGTTTCTTCATATCTATCTATCTATCTATCTATCTATCTATCTATCTATCTATCTATCTATCTATCTAAATCTCTTCCTTGTCTATCTATCTATCTATCTATCTATCTATCTATCTATTTCAATATCTATCTATCTATCTCAATCTCTTCCTTATCTATCTATCTATCTATCTATCTATCTATCTCAATCTCTTCCTTATCTATCTCAATCTCTTCTTTATCTATCTATCTATCTCAATCTATCTATCTATCTATCTATCTATCTATCTATCTATCTATCTATCTCGATCTCTTCCTTATCTATCTCAATCTCTTCCTTATCTATCTATCTATCTATCTATCTATCTATCTATCTATCTATCTATCTATCTATCTCAATCTATTCTTTATCTATCTATCTATCTATCTATCTATCTATCTATACTCTGAACAACGCTAATATCTTGGTAGTGAAATTTAGGATTTCTCGGTTTTCTGTGAATTAATTTTAATAACACTTTCTCCAGATGGTTTACACAATATGCCAACACCATTGTTAGTTTTCCATTATTCTGTGTAACGTCCTTTATGTATTATTTTAAATTCGACAGTTTGTGGGTGAACCATTCTAATAGAGTCTTTCCTCTCTAAGAACAATCAGACGGGGAAAATGTCTGAACGATGAAGAAAAATTTTGTCTCCATCAATCAAAGTGCTAAAGGCACCACTCATCCTGTATGTCATTGAAAGTTACGTCATCATGTGGACACGGTTAGTCAATTTTTAAGGGATTCTTCGCCAAGGAAGAGACGTTCCATTTGTGGGACCCCCCCCCCCCCAGACTATGACAGCTACGGATTTAAGGAACATTGTCTGAAAGTCACGTTGGAAACCTAGACAAATTAGCAAAGCCATTTTCACCGCAGCTGGAGTTTCTCATGTACCGAAATCCACCAGAAATCACATTATTGGAACCATGGCTTCCGTACGACCTCTCTTGAAATTGCCTGCTTTAATGCCTTTCCACAGGAATTTGAGGCTTCAATAGGCTCAGAACATGACGTTATATATCAGTTGTGTTCTGTTTACTGGCGAGACCAGGGCGACTGTTGACAAAACTGACGTTTGGACAAATGATTGGGTCTATGTCGGAGATGAGCGTCTTCAATGTTTACAGCGTCAATAACAGGATAGAGGAGCCATGTTGGGGGCTGGTATCATTGGAGACAGATTTGTTGGTCCAGTCATGGTACCTTAAGTCTTTAATCTGTTCGCAGCCGCTAACCGCAATCTTCTAAAGGAAGTCTTGGATTCGTGGCTAAGATCACATACCTCTATCACTTCTAATGACTCTAGTATTCATGCATGACAACGCTCTCTCCCACTCTGCTAGGGTCATCCAAACATTATTAGACTCTTAGAGCATACAAGATGATCTCTTGATGCTGTGTCCGCCTGCCTTTCCGGATCTCGTCTCTATCGAAAATCTTTGGTCCACCATTAAAGAAGCTGTTCATGATGGTGGAAACTAATTTACATCAAAAGATATCTTATAAGCGACAATCATTGCTGCAGCAAAGGTTGTTAAACTTGCTATGATAAAAATTTGACAGATTTCATGATTAATAGGGTTTTTGAAATTATCCGTCGAAATGGCATTCATGTGGTCAAAATAATTATATCGATAAATCATGTAATAATTTTATGGTTTTCTGTTAAATATATACTCAAGGTATGCTTGATATGTAACATCATCCTTCATTTTCTCCCCAAAATGTTGAGATCGGCTATTTTTACTGTTAGCGTAGTTTACCGAAAAACATGAAGGATGTTACACAGAGTAATGTAAACTTGACAATCGCGTTGACATATTGTGCAAAGTAGACGAGGAAAGGTTTATCAAAAATCAATTCACAGAAAACCTAGAAATCCTAAATTTCACTACCAAGCTATTAACGTGTCTCAGGATCTATCTATCTATCTATCTATCTATCTATGTCAATCTCTTTTCTCTCTCTCTCTCTCTCTCTCTCTCTCTCTCTCTCTATCTATCTATCTCAATATCTTATCTATCTATCTCAATCTCTTTTCTCTCTCTCTCTCTCTCTATCTATCTATCTCAATCTCTTATCTATCTATTTATCTCAATCTCTTATCTATCTCAATCTCTTCTATCTCTCTATCTATCTATCTATCTCAATCTCGTTTCTCTCTCTCTCTCTCTATCTATCTATCTATCTATCTCAGTCTGTCCATATCTATCTATCTATCTATCTATCTATCTATGTCAATCTCTTTTCTCTCTCTCTCTCTCTCTCTCTCTCTCTCTATCTATCTATCTATCTATCTCAATCTCTTATCTATCTATCTCAATCTCTTTTCTCTCTCTCTCTCTCTCTCTATCTATCTATCTATCTCAATCTCTTATCTATCTATCTCAATCTCTTTTCTCTCTCTCTCTCTCTATCTATCTATCTATCTATCTCAATCTCTTATCTATCTATTTATCTCAATCTCTTATCTATCTCTTCTATCTATCTATCTATCTATCTCAATCTCGTTTCTCTCTCTCTCTCTCTCTCTCTATCTATCTATCTATCTATCTCAGTCTGTCCATATCTATCTATCTATCTATCTATCTATCTATCTATCTATCCCAATCTCTTATCTATCTATCTCAATCTCTTTTCTCTCTCTCTCTCTCTCTCTCTCTCTCTATCTATCTATCTATCTCAATCTCTTATCTATCTATCTATATCAATCTCTTAACTATCTATCTCAATCTCTTATCTATCTATCTATCTCACTCTCTTCTCTCTCTCTATCTCTGTCTGTCTATCTATCTATCTATCTCAATCTCTTTTCTCTCTCTCTCTATCTCTCTATCTATCTATCTATCTATCTATCTCAGACTGTCCATATCTATCTATCTATCTATCTATCTATCTATCTCTTAACTATCTGTCTATCTCAATCTCTTATCTATCTCAATCTCTTCTCTCTATCTATCTATCTATCTCAATCTCTTATCTATCTATCTCTGAGGATATGTAGGAAAGATAACGGTTTACCATACATTTGAGAAGGTTAAGATTTTAAATTGTAAATTGATTACTTTTAGTCGTTACTCCTAATACACGTTTAAAGCCATGAGACCACTCTATTTAGTGTATAACCCTTCAACGTGATAAACCAAAATTCGAGGTCAGCTCAAGGACAAGGAAACCTTAGAGGCTTGGTTTTGAAGTTACTGAATGTTACAAGCCATTTATCCCATTGAGCTGTTAAGCTTACATCAGAGTGGAGATCATTTGACAGATCTTGGTTATCTAGATTTTTGGAAGTGCACCCATACAATATTGGATCATTTTTGTTTTCTTTTTTTTTTTAATCGGTTTTACCCCACGCACTGCAGAAAATCCACTAAGACACAGGGCCTTACTGGGTGTACAAGAATAAGCAACAGAAACATTAATAATGAGTGGGAGTGGAAAAGAGTAATCAAGAGGGCTGTAGATAGCGATAGACATTGCATTTATATTGTTGCAGACTAAAGCTGGCTGGAAATCATGGAGGCGGAAGGGAAATTCACAAGCGATAAGTGCGAGAAAAAACTGTTAGCTTAAAATTTACGCCTTTAGCCAACTCAACTGTAAATTAACGAGATTTTGATGCCAATCTAGCACTGCGCATAATAAAAAAAAAGACCCGGTACCATAGCAAAGGCCATGAAAGCATTTATAGAAAAGGTACAGAGAAGCAGCATTACGGCTTTGGGAAAGTGACTAAAGCCGAGCTGCCAGATCAGGACCAATGATAATGCTGATTCTTCTTTTGATGTTATTAAGGAGCTCTAGATAAATAACAGGGGCGCCGGACCATATATGGCAGAAATATTCTAAGTGTGGACGAATGGTAGACCTATAGATATTTTAGATGGATTCGTACGACAGAGTGAACTAACCTTTATAGGAGCTGACCTAGCAATGGATTCAATATAGTAATTCCACTTCATGTCTGCTGAGAACGTTAGCTCGAGAAGGCGCAACTTTCCTAGAGATTATAGGTATTTACTAATGCTTTGAATATGTTCTACGGCAGATCGTTACTATAAAGCAAAAAGACTCTTGAAGAACGTCTTCAATGGTATGAAGTCGTTATTAATGGCTTGGGCTACATGCCTTACATCTGCGATTTTTTCTAAGCTCTGTACTAAACATCAAATCTGTTACGAAAAAACAACTAAACAAAATGAACACAAAACGATCGGCTTTAAAAAAGGACTTGTAACTGGAAAAACCGAATGAAAAAAGAATGTTAACAACAAATACTTTTTCACACCCAACCCAGTTCTGTGGAATCAGAATCAACGTTGAGTTTAAGCAAATGAATGAAGCAATTGGAGTAAAGTGCAATGCAGATTTAAATTTTTCCCACTTGTGATGAATGCAACTATCGATTTTTTTTTCATGCTAGCATGCTAGTTAACATTCGTGTCAGTCAGCTGTTGGCTCACACGCTGGCCAATAGAATCTTCCTGCCTATTCGTGGCATCCAGCTATTGACTTTCACTCTGGCCAGTACAAAATGGCCGCAAACTACATGAAAACTGCCGTAGAAGCATGAAAAAATCGATTATTTCCACTATCGATTGGAGTTAGGAAATGTAAAGTCGGTAACTTGGAGCATGTGCATGTAAATTTTGGTGCAAATCCGTCGAAAATTGCGGCCGTGCATTCGTTACACACACACAAACACACATCCTGCCTTTTATAGATAGAGATTTCTGTTTAGGGTTGTAGTATCGTATGCAAATGAGATAGACTGGTATAAATAGAGAACAACTGGTGAACATAGAGACATTTCTTAGCGAACCCGTTTGCTATACGTAACGCGGCGAACTCTGCTACGACTGCTACTACACAGAGAGATATACCAAACATAAGAGGGGTATTAAATGAATCCGAAGTTTTCCATATTTCTTATAGACTGCCAATATAACTTTATTCGCTTGTTTATCATGTTCAGAATATAAATCATTTGAAAACAGCGAGGAGATATGACAGGCAAAAAGATACCACAGCAAACGTTGGATCTTTGTTGACGAATGCATCTCAGTTTATTTTGTTAGCTTATTTAATATTTCGACATCCGGCAAGACAACCGATCACTTGCAAATTTTCTATTTCTCACTTGGAAGTCACTTCTAAAGTTATTCCTGTCTATATTTTACGCAACAATCAAGTTTTTCGTCCAACCTCTGTATTAGGCTACTGTTTTGTACTGCAATCTCTTGTCAAGAATGGGAGATCTTTGAGTACAGAATACACAAATGAGAGAAAAAAAACATGGCGGCATCCAGCCTCGTTTGGGAAATGTCGAAATGAATGCTTAATGCTTTCTCCATCTTTCGAAAAAGATTCATTGTAATGTTGATACAAAATTTCCAGCTTTCTTTTATTTATATAAACTCAGAGATTCATTATTCAGTTAATGTTATTTCCATGGCAGTCCCTGAACTTTTACTGCATTTCAATTAATTTGAAAAAGGATGTAAGAAACATGTAAATAAATATCGACATGACAGACATAATTGAAATATACGTGTGCTCATACGTGATAAGAGAGATCACTGACCTCGAACAAGGATGGTAATCACCTAGCAAAGGGTAACATCGCATTATATTACAACCAATTTCCAACTAAACGCTAGCATCGACCAACTTATTGGTCAATGCATTATAGGTTTTATATTCGACCATAAAGCGTACCATCGGAAGGTTTTGAGGAGCGTGGAACCATCTCTTAATTGCTGTTGTTCTAAGGTTCACCCTGACCCGGGGTGGTAGCACCTGTTAGGGGGGTCTAACTATGGGTAAATAATGAAACCACAAGCTGGGTTCAAAACATTATGAAAAAATAAAAATATATTTTTAAAGTAAAAATATCACGAATACATTTTCATAGTAAAAAAATACCACCAATACATTTTTGTAAAAAAAGAAATATTTCCAGTAATACATTTTTGTAAAAATAATTATTAATGCTCCGAAGAAAATTAAATTTCGGCATTAAATAACCCATAAGCTGTTTATATGGCGCTAAACAAATTAACAAACCATTATTGATAGCATGGCATCGATTAGTATGCTTTACTTAGATTAGAGAACATTACGATTGGACCATCTAAGACAGCTGCCATATCACCTAGTTAGGCGACACGATTCCGTCTTTTGTCACATTTGGTGTTACCACTGTCATCAGTCCATCGTAGACTGTATCAACGAAAGACAATATCTTGCTCTTATTCGATTTATTATACAAGAGGAGCAGATGCGGTAGTATCGATTCTAGGAGGTAGCGACAGGAATATCTTCACAAGAACACACTCCTTGGCTTAGCATTTCGCCACGTGCGGTTTAGCCTTTCTTAGGAATCTGGGTACGGAAGACGTGCTGACACTTCAAAATTCTTGCGGCTCTCTTTGCGACGTCTTGGTCTTATATCCAAAACTTAGAAAACGGGATTTCATTACTGGCAGAATTCCATGACGATAGCGTCTTCTGACAATTGATTTTCCATCCTGGGCCTGTTTCCGCATTGTGCAGCGCTCTTTTGGGTGGACGGCGGAGTTCGGGCGTGGAGGAGACTGCATGAGGCAATGGATCCAGCTTCTCAACTCGGTGCTATGCTGTAATTGTGCAAAGTGTGTTCTGTTGGAGTTAAAACGGACAACTAGTGAAAGTGAAGTCACAAGTGTGATATACACAAATCTAGTTACTAGCCATGTTTTCCAGAAATTGTTCCAGAAATTTAACACAACCCGCCATCTTGCGCGCGAGGTACGAAACTTTTTACATGATCACGCAATTGATTTTTATTAGCCCCCCCACCCCCAATGCAAAACCGATTTAAACCAAATTCAGAACTAGAAAAATTCAGAACTAAATTCAGAAATTTCAGACATATGGCGGAACTTGTTGCAGTTGTACGAAAATATGACAACACAGTTATGGAAAGCATTAGGAGTTACCTGTATAGAAAATCCCGCGCAACGACCGTAATGTATTGTGCATACCGTACCTGTCGTTATTAAAGCTAATAGCAGAGCTAGTTGATATTACACAGCTCTCTCTAATTTTTGGCACTTCCGTTTATAGTGGAAGTCACTCACACTATGTCAGATGTTATTATGCAAGCCAATGTTTTCACAATAAAATTTGTATTAACCAACCGATGATGGTAAAATTTTCCAAGTTATTTTTACGTTGTATATAAACAGAAGCATTTACTGGTCCTAATGTGGGTGATCAGTTTTCTATTGTTATTGATACAATAAATTGATACACTTTCGAATTACTATATTATATTACTAAAAGCCATACCCAGCTGGTCGATCCAAAAAAGCGTTCAATTAAAATGGAGTAAAAACAGTATCATGATATAACAGAGTCTATATTCTTCAATTACCTTCAAGTACTTTCATTAAAGAATATTTTGAATTAATGCAGTTACTGATAGAACAGGAAGTAGTCTGTATTTATTCAATCGAAGTTAGCCGAGGACATGAAGGGGTAAAACAGGCAACATGAAGGCCACTTCAGACGACAGTTATTTTGGAATTTTTGAAATTCAATTTGTGAATGTGCTACCAGGGATGTAAAAGAGGATACATTTATAAAGCAATTGTTAAGTTTGATGAAAATTGGTTGAAAGGTCAACGAAAAATAAGAAAGGAACTATTAAAAATCGCCATTTTTCGCTATTTATGTGAGTTTTCACTATATGGGTGGATTCACTTATCAACTTAAATGACTGTTAAACAACCAACTTATTGTTGGTTACAATTGAGTGAAGTTAGTATTAGATTGTTTGAAAATTGAGGGAGTTTTTAGTTTAAAATTTATGTTGAAATCGATTTGCCTTGAAATCGATTTTTGGTTTTTCGCAGTTTTTCGCTAAACTCAGTGGCGTAGAAATAAAAATAAAGTATTGTTCAGCCCGTCATAATGTAAGTAAACTACATACCGAATTTGAACGAAATCGGAGGAAAAATTTGAATTAATCAATTTTTAGTCGTCTTTAACGAATATTGATTTTTTAAAAATTATCGATTTTTTACACCAAGACCCTATCTCTTACAGGGCACAATGTATGTGCCAAGTTTGGTCAAAATCGGTTGGATGGATTTGGAGTGAAAAGGTATCACACAGACGCACAGACCGATAGACATCCTCTGTTTTATATATAGAGATAATATATCAGATTTTATGCGAGTCATTGATGTGAGTGTGGTGTAATGGATAACGTCTCGTAATAAGAAATCAGGGAGCTGTGTTCAAATCAAGTGAGGTTCGTTACAATTACTTACGCGCAAATATCCTTGGGAAATATAGAAAATCCATCTCCTCCTGCCATGGGTTAAATAACAATACTTGTATTTAGAAAATAATTGTTATTCTCAAAAAATTATTAAGCCCAACATATCATACCGACTCCGTGGGCAAGTTTTACAAATTCCGGACCCGCAATGCTGAAAATTTGGATTCCCATGTTTTCATTACTGCAAATTTTTACGATGATCTTTTTTTTTTTTAACAATTTTTATAACTTGGAAATAAATTTGGGAATAGTCGAAGTTAATTGCGAAATCCATCGAAAATCACCCATGAAATAAAAATAATTGTTTATATGTAAAGTAAGGACCTACGTACATCAAAGCTTAAATGTTAATGCAATACTTAAATGCAGCGACCAATTTTGAGTTTTTCTGTAGTTTATTATTGCGCATTGCATACGGCAACATTAAGCCTTGCAAAAAGAAATCTCTGCCAAAAGAGGAAGGTCGCCAAATGAAGACGGGTGGTATATTTTTCAGCAGGATTCTGCTACCATCTATATGAATAATGTAACCCAAGATGGCTGTCTGAGAATTTTCATTACTGTGTCCCCAACAGCATATAGCATTCTAGCTTTGACTATAAGATTGCATGATTTTACTATAGCAATGCATTGTAAATTATTTTAGTGTAAAAACACGTTACAATTGACATTGGTGTAGGAGTACATTGCAAATGATTTATACGATAGGAATGTATTGCAAATGATTTTTATGAATTAAATGCATTTCAAGTAGTTATCCTATATGAATACATTGCAAATGGCTTTACTATAGGAATGCACTGAAAATTATTCTCCTATACGAATGCATTGGAAATAATTTTCAATATAAGAACGCACTGTCCAATGATTTTACTATAGTGATGCATTTCAAATGGTTTTACTACAGAAATATAAATCATTTTACAATCAAAATGTATTGTAAATGATTTTACTATAGGAATGAATTGGATGTGTTCCTACTTTACTAATGCATTTAAAGTGATTGTCCGATAAGAATGTTTTATAAATGAGTTTAATATAGGAATGCACTGAAAGTGATTTTACTACAAGAATACATTGCAAATAATCTTTCTATAGGAATGCATTGTAACTCATTTTACGAGTGGAATGCATGGCAAATAATATTACTATAGGAATGAATTGAAAGAGATTTTAATATAGTAATGCACTGTAAATAAGTTTACTATAGAAATGCATTGTAAATGATTTTACTATAGGAAGGCATTTTAAATGATTTTCTATAGGAATGCACTGTAAATGATTTTACTATAGGAATGCATTTTAAATGATTTTACATTGGGAATGCATTGAAAATGTTTTTACTATAAGAATGCATTATAAATGATTTTACTATAAGAAGACATTGAAAATGATTTTACTATAAGAATGTACTGGAAATGAGTTTACTATAGGAATGCATTGCAAATGATTTTACTATAGGAATGCACTGAGAATGATTCTACTATAGGAATGCATTGGAAATTATTTTACTACAGGAATGCATTGGAAATTATTTTACTATAAGAATGCATTGAAAATGATTTTACTATAGGAATGCATTGGAAATGATTTTACTATAAGAATTCATTGGAAATAATTTTACTATAGGAATGCATTGAAAATGAATTTACTTTAAGAATTCATTGGAAATGATTTTGCTATAATAATGCATTGAAAATTATTTTACTATAAGAATGCATTGAAAATGATTTTACTATAATAATGGATTGCAAATGAATTCACTATAGGACTGCATTGTAAATGATATTGGGATAGAACTGGTTTGAAAGTGGTATTTTTTGTGCAGTTTAATGATTTTCCTAAAAGAATTCATTGCAAATGATTCTATTAAGTGCATGAAATCATTTCCAGTGATTGTTTTAACTACAGTAGAAAGCACTTGAATATTTTGCAAATACTTAATAGTGCTTTATATTCCGTTTAATACAGGGAATCAATTCTGGCATCTTTAAATCATTGTCTACGCCTTTTTAATTAAAATTAACTTCAAATGCTTCTGTCTTTTAAGACGTTGATTGAACAAAAAGAATTTTTGAGCTTCATAAACTTTTCGATTATTTGCTTTCTGTCTGTTCTACTTTCTGTCATTGTCTGATTTTTGCTATTGTTTTCTCTCGGTCTTCAAGCCTGCTCTTTTTTTGTTGTTGTTCTCTTCCCCGCCACTTCAAAGGTTGAACAACTTGCTGTCTGAAGAGTTCAGCCAACTATAGAAGAACTCTCTAAAGATGAAAACTAGAAAGTAATGACATCAGCTTAGATGTCTTCTGCTTGAATACGCTTTTATTTATACACATGAAACGTTTCTTTTTCCGAGAAAGAAATCTGTCTGTCCGACATTTTGTGTACCGCAAATTCAAAACATCTTTTTTTTTTTTTTATCTCTACAGGGTACAACACTGGTTGGAATCTAAGCACTCAAAAAAATATGTCAGAAATATTTTTGTTCATGTATTTAAAATGTCTGCATCTCTATTCCCTTAGTTAGGATGTCTATAAAACTATTTTCCGAATGTTTACAATTAGATTTTTGTTATCAATGTGGCAAGATTTAAAGATCGCTTCAAAATTTCGCATTTTTTATTGATTGAATTAGAAAGCAACATAAAATCTAATCTTAAGATGGTTTATTTTGTCATGTTCATCCTTGTTGTCTCTGTCTGTCTGTCTCTCTCTTTCTCTTTCACTCTCTCTCGATATATATATATATATATATATATATATATATATATATATATATATATATATATATATGACACAGTGGAAAATAGTTTTCGTGTGATGTGTTCGAACCCTTAGAATGACAGGCTGGGTTTGTTTACGCTGATGCTACTACACATGCGCACGAACGAGCGGGAAACGCTAGAATTTTGTTTAAAATGTGATCTAGATATATAATGTAGACAGTTTTATTTCGATTTTTTTCTTTATGAATCGAAATAAAATTGGCTAGATTATATACCCAAAACACATTAATTTTTTTCTGAATTAAAAATTCTCAGAGTCTCTTGTTCGTGCGCATGTGTAGTCGAGTTATCTTAAACGAACCTAGTCCGATCAAGTCCTAAAGGACGAAACGCCTCGCAAGGAAACTTTTTTCCACTTTGTCATACATCTTTCTTCCAAAAATTATTTTTGATATATAAAAAATTATGTATCGTTATCTCCCCACACACATTTATATATATATATATATATATATATATATATATATATATATATATATATATATATATATATATATATATAAGTGAACATAGAAGTCAACACTTAGAGGCGACAGTCTGTTTTATATAAATATCCGAGAAAAATAACAGCACTGGTGGCCTGACGTTTGCGTCTAGCATGAAACAGACTGACTTCTATGTTCACTTTTATATTATACACGCTCTATCTCTGATATTGAGCACTTTATTCCATAAATATAGCACATCTTAAGACTATATTTCTTCATATATATATATATATATATATATATATATATATATATATATATATATATATATATATATATGCACATACACACATACATACACTTATATATTATTGAGAAAACTTAACTAAGTTCGATATTAACTCCCCTTTTTTAAAGATTTTTCTCGTATCTGTACACAAATGTGTTATTTTTCTCCGTTCGATTTTATCAATTCCTAACCCTTATTCCTTAGCAGCCAGCTTTAACACACACACACACACACACACACACACACACACACACACACACACACACACACATATATATATATATATATATAAGACATTTTTTTATGTTTGTACGTTCTTTTTATAGATGCAAATATTAAGTAAATGCTGTGTTTATAATAAACAGTATTAACAACGTCTTAAATAATTGTCGGACTTTGTCCATTTCATAATGTATGACGTCATTTGTCTACATATGGATACGCATTGAGCAGATATGAATGAGAGAAAATCATGGAGAATTGTGTTTAAAATCAGTAAAGTCGACGTTGCTAACCGAACGCTCCCTTGTGGCCCAACCGGTTAAGCCACGTCAGGCTATATGACGGTTCCGTATATGATGCAGGTTCGATTCCTGTCGATGGACGCATATTTTCTATGACAATTTCTCGGACATTCAGGCCAGTAAATGTTGTTTGATACTGTTTATTATAAACAGAGCGTTTACTTAAATATTGTATCTATAAAAAGGACGTATAAAAATAAAATATGTCTTAAAATAATTGTCAGATTTGTCCATTTCATAATATATATATATATATATATATGTGTGTGTATTAATGGATACTGAGGTCAGCACGGAGAAGCAACATCCGTTTTATGCTTTAACGTAATCTTCAGGCCATATGTGTTGTGTTTTGGCTCGATTATTTATAAATACTGATTAAGGATGTGTTATGGCTAGCAAGGCTTATCGTGTTATGCTAACCGTTATTGCGGCTAGGTTTGTTTTAAATTATTCTAAAATCCATTGAGTAGGAATAATTGTGGATTAGAATGCGGTTATTTGTAGCTATTTCATAGTTTTGCTTTTTTTTAACTTTTTACTCGTTATTTATTATTGATTATTGATTATTGGGAAAGGTATGAATCCATCTCTTTTCTGGCCAGCGATGTTTAAATAGCCGGTGCGCTATTATTCTGCTTGCAATTTAAACCCTGATCTTCTATACACTTTGTCGCTTCTGTTTGAGTATTACCACCTTATCGGTGCAGGAAGTGAACTCGTCGATCCAAGTTCAAATTTTTGTCGTACCTGTTGCATTCGCTTTCGCACAAATATAATAGAGAATGGTATAAAATACATCAGATTAGAAAAAGCAACGACAATCCACTACACTGTCTTTCCCAAGACGTTGCGGTAACTTAGAGATATTAATGGAAAGAAATCTCTGGAGAACCATGATTATGGCTCTCCACAATGTCTTGATCTTTATAGCTCTTAATAACGTTTGTCTTGGCATCTCACCAAAACCCTGCTGCGCCATGCATTCGCTCAAGATCGCTAGGTAGGTTGTGCATTGCTTTCCTTTGTCCCGCTTACCTTCAATCTATCCTGAGAGTATCAAATTTTCCAAGCTCTCTTTCCTTATGGGCCGTAGAAATGTCAACTGCCACTTCCTGATGCTAAGTAAAGATGTCCTTTTATTTTCTCTAAAACCTCGTTGTTGCTCACATGATTTTCTAAGTGTAACTTAGGTGTGTCACAAGGCAGAAAGCATGGGGCACCCAGTGACGATTGAACTCACTATACGTAATTGATCTAGCGAGATAAGCTTGCTAACCATTACACCACGACGAAGTATCCCACCTTTGAAGTTGTCGGCCAATATAATGAAATAGAAAGCATTACTTTCGGATCAAAGCTCACATCTGCAAGAAAAGCTATATGACGAGGAGGCGCCCACAGACCACCAAGACGTTGCCGATTATGGGTCTCCACAATTTTCTGTCCCTTGTAGCTCTCAATAACCTTTTGTCTTGTTTCCATCTCTCCCATATCCTTTTCCGTTATTCATTTACTCGAACTCACCAGGTAGTTTGCTTTTTGGTTTCTCTTCAATCTGTGCTGTGAGTATCAAATTTTCCTAGCCGTATTTCCTCGTTATGTTGACCAGAAACCTCAACTACCTCTTCCTGCTGTTAAATATGAGTGTCATTTTTGTTGTTATTGTCTCTAGGACTTCGTCGTTGCTCACATGTTCGTTCCGTGGTGTTCTCAGCATCATTTTATAGAACTACAATTTTTGGAAGGAAGCGACGTTGGGATTTGGCTCCAGAAAGAAATATTTACACATGGCCAGCTGTATGCTGCATGCTCAAGAGTAAAAAATCCTAAGAATTTATTCTTTGGTGTTAAAAAGGAAAAAAATAAATTTAAATGTGACCGTTTTGTTGTCATCATCTCTAGAAATTCGTCGTTGCTTACATGTTTGTTCTATGGTGTTCTCAGCATCCTTCTATAGAACTACAATTTTCTTGTCTCTTCTTCATCTTTGAGGAGATTGTCCGGTATTTACTGCCATAGAGGAGGACTGATACTACATAACACTTCAGTGCTCTTTTCTTTTTTTCTTCGATATTTTTCTGTTACTTTGCTCAGTTTTTGAAAGGAGGCGACATTGTATTAAAAAGAAGTCTTTTCATTAAGCGATCGAAAAACACCTTTTGTCTAACACACACACACTTTCAAGCGCTCTAATTAACCCGCTCTGTCTAAATCTTAATATTAACTCTCACCCTCTCTACTTTTCTCTGCCCCTTTCACTATAAACTATTTCTCCCACTCTCTCTTTCTAATACTCTCTCTTTTTCTCGTTCATAATCTTACTAAATTTCTTCCAGTTTTAACTGCCTCACTCTGAATTATTTTTTCTTTAACGCTCTATCTCTCTCCGATTTCCTCTTTCTAATTTTTTCTTACTTTCCTTCACTAACTCGAACCTCTCCTCCTTAACTTTAATTTATCCTCTTTAAATTCTCTCTCTCCCTCTCTCTCTCTCTCTCTCTCTCTATCTATCTATCTATGATTCCTACACTTTCTCTGACCCTCTGTAACTCTCTCATTTCCTAACTCTCTCTAACTATACCTAGTAACATTTTTCTCTATATCTTCTCTCTTAAGCTCGCTAACTCTTAAAAACTCTCATTCTCTCTCTCCCTTTCTTTCTCTCTAAGTATTGCTTTCTCTCTAACTTCCTCTCACTTATCTTCTCTAAATCTTTAATTTCCTTATTCTTTCAGTCTTTCCCTTCCTAACAATATCTCTAACTTTCCCTCCTTAACTTCCCCTCTAAATTTATCTCTACTAGACTATTAGACACTCTATCTACTCTACGCTGTAAACTCTCCCTCGTTATATCTGTAGCTATCACACCCTCATTTTCTCTGAAACGTCTTCTCTCTAACACGCTCCAATTTTCACACTTCTTAACACACGCACTCTCTTTTTCTTTCTCTTGATATCTCCCCCTCTATGAGCAACTGATAGGATTTCTTTTTTTGGTCAGAAGACGAATACCATTCGTTCTTTGTACCAAGCGCCCATCCATTTGATTCTTGAAAATATCTTCACAGCATCTGGTATAAATTGTTATTTCCCACCCCACATTGTTTTTCATTGATTTCTCTTTTGAAAAAAACCTCATTTCTTATAATTATGGTGCACTGAAGTAATTTCATCCTGCTTATCAAACGGCATTCTGCTTTATGTTGAAAATCCTTTTCCTGTGGTTGGGCGACTATGGGCATCCGACTGGTCATTGGCTGGTTCAAGCTTAGATTAGCTTATCGTGGCTGGGTTGAGAAAACATCCAGGTACTTTCCATTATTATTATTATTATTATTATTATTATTATTATTATCATTTCCTTTAATTTCTGGCGTTTACACATTTCTTTCCGGGTCCCGCCCAGGGACCTAAGGTTAGAAATGGCATCATGACACTTTCCACTGACAGAAAAAAAATTACATAGATAAAGCCCTTCGTAAAGTGTAGGCTGTAGTTGTCAAAACAATTTTTTGTATCTCTTTGAGGCATGGACTTCCAGGAATCCCTTCGATTAGTCTACTGGAATCTTTTCCAACCAATCCTAGGTCTCCAACTACAACAGGGATTGTTGATGTTCCCATGTGACATATTTTGGAGATTTCTATTTCAAGGTCCTTGTATTTTGACAGCTTTTTAAATATCTTTAAAGAAACATTGCAGTCTGCAGTGACTGCCATATCAATAAGGAGGCACTTGTTTTTTTTGCGATCTCTAATAACAATGTCTGGGCGGTTGGCTTTGATTGTTCTGTCAGTGTGTATTGTGTAGTCCCATAGAATTGTAACCGGGTCTGGGTGGTGTTCATACCAGTTTCTTTCAGTTTCCTTCCCGTAGAAGTTGCAATTATTATTATTAGTATCATTATTATTATTCCTTTGATTTCTGGTGTGTACTAATTTCTTTCCTGGGCCCAACCAGAGACCTAAGGTCAGAAATGACATCATGACATTTTCCACTAAGCAATTAAAAAAAAAAACACATATTTTACATAGACAAAGCCTTTCGTAAGCTGTATTCGTGAGAACAATGTTTAATATTACTTTAAGGCATGGACTTCCAGGAATCCCTTCAATGAGTCTACTGGAATCTTTTTCAACCAATCCGAGGGCTCAAACTACAACAAGGATTATTGAAGTTCCCATGTGTCACATTTTTGAAATTTCGATTTCAAGGTCCTTGTATTTTGATAGCTTTTTGAATATCTTCAAAGATACATTGCAGTCTGCAGGGACTGCCATATCAATAAGGAGGGTTTTTTTAATTTTTTTTTTTTTTTACGGTTTCTAATTACGATGTCTGGGCGGTTAGCTTTGATTGTTCTGTCTGTGTGTATTGTGTAGTCCCATAAAATTGTTACAGGCCCTATCTCTGTAACCGGATCCGGGTGGGGTTCACATCTTATTATTTTTATTTTGTAAAAAAAATAAATAAAACAAAGGTCACACATATTTTACAAAGATAAAGTTCTCCGTAATATGTGAGCTGTACACGTGAGTACATTTTTTGGTATTTTATAGAGCATGGGCTATTAGGAATAGATGCAATGAGTCCATCAGGACCTTTTCCAATCAATCCGAGGGTTCCAACTACAACTGGAATTACTTATGTGCGACATTTTCAGATTTCCACTTCAAGATGCTTGTATTTTAATAGTTTTTGAAGATCTTTAAAGATACATTACAACCTACAGGGACTGCCATATTAATAAGAAAGCTTTGATTGTTCTATTTGTGTACATTTTAAAGTCCCATAAAATTGTTACAGGTTCTATTTTTGTAACCGGGTCTGGGTGATGTTCATATCAGTTTCTTGCAGTTTCCTCCCCGTAAAAGTTGCATAATTCCCAGTGCAGATATTGACCCACTCTATCATGACGAGTTTTATAGTCAGTGGGCGCCATTACCGTGCAACCTGATACATGATAATCAATTGTTTCTGAATATTTATCACAGAATCTGCATTTTGGACTAACATAATTTTCAGTATGTCTGCTTGGTAATTTCTTATTAACAAGCATTGGTCCTGGGCAGCAAGAACAAAACCTACTTCTGTTATTATTATTATTATTATTATTATTATTATTATTATTATTATTATTATTATTTAAATTTTCCACAAAAGTAGTTGTTTTGTACTTTAAAAAAGACAAAATTAATATGCATTGTTAAACAAAAGTGATACATGATGTTTATTAGAAATTTTATTATGACAAAAAGAAGCAAAGCATTTTATAATTAAATTTTGCTCTCGCCAAAATATCTACCTTTAAACTTGATTATTGCAGCACAAATTTTTGGGATTCGTTGCAAATGTTCCTCAAAGTATAAAACTGATAATTGTTTCCATTCTTTTTTCAATGATTCTAAGAGCTCTTTTTAAGTTTTTTTCAATTTCATCCCATGCTAATTCTAGAGGTTACTTCAAACTTTTGAACTGTAGTGTATATATATATATATATATATATATATATATATATATATATATATATATATATATATATATATATATATATATATATATCAGAATTTAACTATATATATATATATCAGAATTTAACTATATATATATATATATATAAATCAGAATTTAACTATATATATATATATATATATATATATATATATAAATCAGAATTTAACTATATATTATATATATATATATATATATATATCAGAATTTAACTATATATATATATATCAGAATTTAACTATATATATATATATAAATCAGAATTTAACTATATATATATATATATATATATATATATATATATATATATATATATATATAAATCAGAATTTAACTATATATTTATATATATATATATATATATATCAGAATTTAACTATATATATATATATCAGAATTTAACTATATATATATATATATAAATCAGAATTTAACTATATATATATATATATATATATATATATATAAATCAGAATTTAACTATATATTTATATATATATATATATATATATATCAGAATTTAACTATATATATATATATCAGAATTTAACTATATATATATATATAAATCAGAATTTAACTATATATATATATATATATATATATATATATATATATATATATAAATCAGAATTTAACTATATATTTATATATATATATATATATATATATATATATATATATCAGAATTTAACTATATATATATATATATATATATATATATATAGTTAAATTCCCAGATGATTTCTGTGGACAAGAAAAATTGATATAAGATGACAATAAAAAAACCTCTTAGTATTTACATTAACCAGAAAGAGGCTTACGCAGAAGCGTCACTATCTTTTTTAAATTTGGATTTTTTAATGTGACTATAACAACCAAAATATTTCGATTTAATTTTTGCCTTGAAAAAGTCAGAAGACGGGAGTTACAGGTAGTGAACATTTTAGAAAAAACTGTGTATAGGAGGGATTGAGGAAAGGATAAAAGATTAAAGATGCCGATTGATGTCGCATTTAAATTTTTAAAGAATCTAATTATCAGGAAAGTAAGTAAACGGGAGGAAGTTCTACAGGCGGGAAGTGCAAGAAAATAAACTGTAGAAATGTTGGTTGCATTTAGCTATTTCAAGAGTAGACGGTTGGAACCGGATGCCAATCTAGTAGCATGCTGTCATGTAGTCGAGGCACCATGGAAAAAGATCGTTAGAGCTGTTGCCATAGAAAAGACAGAGGGAAACCACGTTACGTCGGTGAGAAAGTGAGGATCAATTACATTGCAGATCCTTCTTTGGATTTTGTCAATAACCTTGAGATGAACAGCAGGAGCACCAGACCAGATATGGCAACAGTATTCAATGCATGGATGAATGGTAGATTTGTAAATGTGTAACATGAACTCTAATGAGAAAACTGTCCTGGCATGACACAGTGACCCTACTTTTGTTTCAGTGGATACAGCTATTGATTCAATGTAGTCGTTCCATTTCATGTCCATTGAAAATGTGACACCAAAAAGGAACAGTGTGTTGTTCTCCAGGAGACTACCATCAGCCATGCTGATGGCAGGCTGAAAAGTTTCTCTATTGTTAAATGAGAGTAGTTTTGTTTTGGAGGCGTTAAAATAGCGATTGATGTTGCATTTAAATTTTTGAAGATTGTAATTATCAGGGAAGCAAGAAAATGGAAGAGAGTTCCACAGGTGGCAAGTGCGAGAAAACAAACTCTTGGACTAGAAATGGTGGTTGCATTTAGCTATTTCAACATTAAAAGGGTTGAACCTCGATAACAATCAAGTAGTACGCTGAAATTCGTGTAGTTAGGGCATCAGGGAAAAAAGCTTGTCAGAGCAGTTACCATGAAAATATTTATAGAAAAGACATGCTACGCCGGTGAAAAAGTGACTGAAGTTAAGATGCCAAGTCAGCATCGATTACATTACAGATCCTTGTTTGGATGTTTTCAAGAACCTAGACATGAATAGCAGGAGCACTAGACCAGATATGGCAGCAATATTCAATGCACAGGCGACTGATAGATTTGTAACTGTGCAAGATGGACTCTAACGAGAAACGTACGGATAATTTTTGATATTCCCATGTATATTATTACGTATTTTATTATGATAATTATTATATTATATTATTGGGCTGACAGAAAATTTCGCTCTTTGTTTCCATTTATTTTAATCTTGTCATCAAGAATTTGCAACAAGATTTTGGAACCTACCCATCAAGTGAAGGTGATGGCCGAGTATCATGGGAGCATACCATCTGCTGGGTCAAATCCCTAGCGGATTGATGCAGATTCCCATGAATAAGCTGTTCACTGGTCCTCATTGATCTGGACAGGTCGGCCGAAACGCGTCGGTGAGGTCAAAGTCCCTCATGTTGAAGTGTGAAAACCATTTCTGTGCATTTCTTTCTGTAATACCGTCTTCCCCGTACACATCACAGATGTCACGAGTAGTTTTGGTAGCTTTGGAACCTTGATTGAAAGCGAACAGAAGAGGCTGTCGAAAATGCTCGTTTTTGTCTACTTACTACTCCGCCGTAATATGTCAGAAGAAAAAGATAAAATTCAATCAAATTTCGAAAACAATAAACAGATTTTAGATTTAGAATTTATTCGATCTTATCAACAAACGTTAAACCTACAATAAATTTTATCTTTGAATCCGAGTCTAACATTTCACCCTTTCTAGATATCATGCTACATAGGACTAATGACGACTTTCGGTTGAAGGTTAACAGAAAATATGCCAACACGAATGACCTCATAAATTTTTATTCCCACCACTGTAACAGGATAAAATCTGGAACAATTAAATGATTCTATTTAAGAGCAGTAAGAATCTCCAGCACCGATAATTACCTGAAAAAGAAATATACATAGAAAACACTTTAAAAAATATCCAATATCTTTATTATTTCATCTAAGACAAGACATACAAAATATACAACCACAAAAAAGATAACAAAATTATTAACTACAATAATAAAACAATAAACTAAATAAAGACAGATATGTAATACTACCTATTGACTCTTTGACATCCACTATCCCAAAGAATTTAACCAATCTTAACAATGTCAAAGCAATTACAACCGCATCCCAAATTATTATAGATATGAATGATCAGAACCAAAAATTCCGATACCAATAATAAATCTGAAGCAGGTATATATAAGATAAACCTTCACAATTACCCCTCAAAATACACTGGGGAAATTTGCAGAAATTTTAAAAGACGTATCTATGAACACAAAAGAGATCTTATACACAACAATTTATCAAATGCATTAGTTATACATAAAAATAAATTCAAACACACCTTTGATCTAAAGAATGCTACCCTTATCAAAAGAAAAAGTGACTTAGACGGAAAATTCTAGAGTGTCGCTATCAAAACTTATCAAAATATAAATCTGCGTCTAGGATTTTTTCAAATATCCCCATTCACGAAAGAATATCTCCAGCATCTGCTGACGTAAGGTGAAAATATTGAATCCATTACTAGGACTGCTGCTAGGAATGTTGGTTCACTGTGTCGTGCCAGACAATTTCTCTTGCGAGAATCACTCTTACACATCTATAAGTCTACGATTCGTCCATACTTGGCCCGGTGCTCCTGCTATATATTTAGAGATACTTGATAAAATCCAAAGAAGAATCAGCAAGAAACCGATAAAGTTACTCTCTCTTTCTCTCTCTCTCTCTCTCTCAGTATATATATATATATATATATATATATATATATATATATATATATATATGATTAATATAAGTAAAATTTTGTCACTTAGATGATTGATGTTACCTTCAGTATCCCGTCTCCAGAGTTTCGTAGACAGAACTATCCATCCACTTTTCAACGGGTATCAGCAAATTTACTGCTTATATTTTTCGAATTTCTTTCTTTTTTATACACATATCATTGCTGTGTGTGTTTGTGCGTGCGGCTATGTGCTCGTCTGTGCGGATATGCATTCACGCTCGTACCCTCGTCTGCGCGGATGTGCGTACGTGTAGGGTGTCGTAATCATATGCCAATTTCTTCGTTTTTTATCGATAGATAGATAGATAGATAGATAGCTTACTAAAGATTACTATAGATTACTAAATGTCTACCCAATAAAAGATCCTAGAGCTACTCAAATTAGAGAATACCTAAATAAGGCTATTATATAGACGTAAGGGGGGCAGATTTTGCGCAGATGGTAAGTATACTTGAATATTGGAAAAGTGAAGAGACGAGGTATCAAAACATCAACACAGAAAAGGTTCATCGCTTGCAACTATAACGAAAGCAAAAACAATGAAGGCAAGAAGAAAATACAGGTATACTACACGGAGTAAACGCCTGTCGTCTACTTAGATAATCAAAAAAGTAGAATTTCTCATTGTTATATATATATATATATATATATATATATATATATATATATATTAATTAAATAAATCCGGTAATGATTTCCAACTACTGAGAATATTAACGAATAATAACAACAGGGTGTCACTGTAGTCGAGCAGTCTGGTTTGGTTTGTGGTGATTTTGGTTAGCGGCATGTGTTATTTAACGCCGGAATCTAAATATTTTGAAGACAGTTTTATGGCTTCGACTATAGATAAAATATATTGTTAATAATTATGTTTTTAAATTTAATGTCGGTAATTCTACTATAAGTATGTATCATTGGCAATTATATATATATGTTCTCCATAAGAACCAAATAACACAAACACAAACACTAAACAGAGACACATCCCCTCCCCAGGCCCAATAAAACTGTCAAAATGGCCACGGGAATTCAGAAAAGCATAGATCCATCCAGCTTTTATCTCAAATAACAACTTAAAAGTGACTGTTTGACCAACACAAGGAATGTTAAAAGATTCATGTAAAAAAGATAAAAAAATAAAAAACAAATGAAAACGGCAGACAAAAGTTCATTTTCTCCAGCAAGACATTCATTTCTGTAGTTTAAGCAAGCAAGCAGAAATATTTTTCCTCCTGATGATGGCCATTTTGATCGAAACTAGTCGAGGAATCTAAATGAAATAATAATAATAAAAAAAACGAAAGAATATTAATCTACAACGCAGTGTGTCTGAAGATTTTAATTTTTTAATTTTGTAATATTTTTTATTGTTCAATATATATATATATATATATATATATATATATATATATTGATAATATTAGTGGTTAATGTATGTATATATATTAGTGTATAATATATATATATATATATATATATATATAAAATACTGTTTATTATAAACAGAGAATTTGCTTAAATATTTTTTAAATATTTTTATCTATAAAAAGAATGTTAAACATAAAGATGTCTTAAAATAATTGTCGGACTTTGTCCATTTCATAATGTGTTTATATATGTAAATTCCCAAGAGGATAGAATCCAGGTAGAATTCAATGCCAGGACATTTGAATTTGTAGGTCTGATGAAATGGATTATGATTACGATTCCAATGTAATAAATTATAACCATGGAATATTAGTGTTTGAGCATTATATATATATATATATATATATATATATATATATATATATATATATATATATTATTATTTTTTTTAAATTATAACATAAATATGTTATAAAATCACTACAAAAATAGCCATTTTGTTTCAACACCTCCGGTGTCTTATAAAGTGATGATGTTGAATATATATATATATATATATATATATATATATATATATATATATATATATATATTATGAAATGGATAAAGTCCGACAATTATTTTAAGTCATTTTTATGCTTATACGTTCTTTTTATAAAACCTAAGGAATCAGCGCATATTCTCAGCTACAAAAATCTTCTAAGGCAGCCAAACCTAGAAATGAATATAATATGGGAGCCAGTAAAACAGAGAGCTAGCGGGAAACAACAATAACAAATGAAGTGAAAAAGAAATTGTAATATAAGCTCTGGTAAAAATAGCTACTGAGACACTAAGTTCATAAATCTCAAAAATTCAGTCACTAGTGTCATTAAGGAAATATGTCCCAGTCACACGATTTACATTGTTCGGACTGTTGTCCTCATCTTTACAATCACGTCCACGACGTTTCGGCCGTTGTACACCTGGCCTTCTTCAGGTAATATTTGCTGACTCAGTGTATAAAAGTGTTGGTTGATAATCCAGAAAGTGACTTGACGTAAAGATTTGTGAGTTCAATCCCTGGCCTCAGCTTAGAGAACAAAACCACGTTGAGTTATCAAGGCGAATTAACTAAAAATGGGACATACAAAAACATGGCGCGTGGAATTAAAACAATCTTCCCGATCGAAATTCCAAAATTATAACCTGATCTAGGCTGGAGTGTACAACGGCCAAATCTTCGTGGATGTGACAGTAAAGACGAGGACAACAGTTCGAACAATGTAAATAGTGTAAATAGTTACAATACCTCATCTCGGAAATATATACAGATGATTAAACTTTGTTTGATGACCAAATCGGAGAAATCGGATAGGAAGATTCTGCTCCGGGGCTAGACGACAACAAACATGTCTCAAGTAAAGATTAAATGACACTATACTCGCATCACACCTCCTCAATCAGAAACTCGGAGTCCTGGGTATGACGATAAACTACATCCGGCAGCAGGGCTTCTGATCGATAGATTGGAAGTTTTGAGGACTGTGGAACAACCTCTTAATTGCTGTTTATTCCATGTCCACCCTGACACCGGGTGGCAGCACATCTTAGGAATGCAGCAAGGGATAATCAAGGAAAACTAACAAAAACAAAACACATTGAAAGTATGAAAATACCAGTAATAGATTAGAAAGGGTTTATGGGCTTGAAATCAGCGTTCAAAATTCTGGTTCAATTTAATCTGAGTTCAAATACAATCATTACACACTTAATGGCCAAACTCAGTCCCGACGACATGGTAGCTAAGTGACATCAATTGATGTTTTTGTTTACTACTTATCAACCCTTTGTAGGTTATTTAAAGCCGAAGCATATTTGCCGTTGTAGAATTTCGCTTGCAGTACCCAGGGTTTACAAGCAGTCTCCTATAGAGAGTGCTAACTAAGCTCCATACTGCTTCGATGATCGAACGAGAACCGTTCTTTTCAGTGTGATTTGACCGTGAACCGTTAAGTGTAACGTTGTCCCTGACGCATGTAATGCTTCAGATAAGCTTCATACCTCTTTTGCAATATTTGTAACATTTCTAATTCATTTCAAAATGTTTATGCATCCCGTCCTGGGTATGATGATAAATTACATCCACCTCCTGGTTAAGGCAATAAACTAGATCCGACATCAAGGCCTTTGATTAGGAGGTTTTGAGGAGCATGGAACCACCTCTTATTTGCTGGTCTTCCCAGGTCTACCCTGACCTGGGGTCGTAGCATCTGTCAGGACCCTGACTATGGGCAAATACTTAACTCCGCTAAAAGGAGTAAAAACACTATAAAAGTATAAAAATAGGTTTTAATACAAGCAATACTTTTTTGAAAATATATTAGCAGCAGTAAAATTTGGAAAAAGAAAAATATTACCCGCAATACATTTTTGAAAAAAAATACTACCAGCATTAACAAATCTTGTCAGCATTAAATAATCCATTTAGGTTGATATGCTGTAAACCAAACCAAACATTTATGCATCACAGTAGTTTACTGAACAGCAAACGTAATAAAAACAAATTTGAAAATCAACTGTATAATGAGTGCAATCATTCGGCTTGTAGACTGTAAATACAGTTCAAATAAATTTGTTTATTGATTTTCCATTCTATTTATTTATTTTATTTTCATTCATTTTGAAGAAGAAAAACAAATCCGTTCAAAAGCTTCGGACAATGCCGAAGGTTATATTAGTTTATTTTACTTCTTTTTTTTTTTTTTTTCATTTTATGAGATTTTTATAACTGATCGTAAGTCGGTAAACAGATAAATAGTTAATATGAAAATATCGTTAGAAACAGCGAAAAAGACTACTGGAATTTGGAAATAATAAGAATTTAGAAAAAATAAAATTATTTTATCTTTATTCGCCACTTTAATTCAGAATAATACTGTCGGAGTTAACTCCTCCTTAATTTCCTGATTGTTCACTAGGGCACGCTCTCTATGAATAGTGTAAATATACTATAAATACATCTTGCCTCGTTTTCTTTTTACTTTGCATTCGGCAATTAGTTGGAGATTCGTCTCCAGCTAAGCTAGTCGAACGGAGAGGAAACCAAACGAGGCTATGCCAAAGGGCAGACTATCGTCTGGGGTGGTAGACAGCAACCCGACCCCGTTTTTACGGGGTCTACGGGGAATTTCTGCCCGAGCCTACGGGCTTGGTTTTACCCTGCATTAAATAACGGCCTTGTGCCACATCCTCCCTTGCAATAAGAAGTAAATAACCTTTTTACTTTGCATTTCAGCGGACACATAGATTTGCGTTTTTCCCACTTGTGTGAAAACGCCATGATAGACACATTCACGTACGCACGAACATTCACCAAAATACAAACTCATTATGTTCACACACAAACACAAATGTTAATGTCTATGTCCATTGTAAATTTTGTTGTTTAATACATATACTTGTTTGTTGTATATATATATATATTAGGTTGGTGCAAAAATAATGATGTAATAATGTCCTTTTTTGACGTTAAAAAATACGTCAAAAAACGACATTATTACGTCATTATTTTTGCACCAACCTAATATATATATATATATATATATATATATATATATCGGTCTTGTTTGTTTTCTCTACATCTCCGGTTGGACTCAACTTCAGTCCGACATGTTCTTGTAGTGGATCTTCTAGCAGGAATAAACGCACGTGTTCCTAATTTAACAACACGTAAACTCACGCGGTCCGCTACAATCTTTCTTCGTATACGCAACTGACCTCCTTAGTTTGTTTACATTTATTTTGCGCGCAATTTTTATTTTCTTTTAAAATCACCAGTAACAGTCCTCAATATCAGCGAATGCTGGACAATCTCCTCCCAGATAAAGAAGGAACTTGAAGCAACAGAAATGTGCTTCTGCAGAAGAAGAATGTTGAAAATACCATGGACCGAATATATGAGTAACGACAAAGTTCTAGTGATAATGGCAACAAAAGAACACATTTAACATCAGGAATAGACAATTGAAGTTTCTGGAGCGCATAATAAGGAAAGAGGTCATGGGAAATCCGATGCTCACTGGACGGATTGAAATTAAGAAGGCCAGAGGAAAGCAACGCACAACTTACCTGACGATCTTCAGCGAATGGACGGAGGAGCAGGGTTTGGGAGAGAGAGAGAGCAAAAGAACAAAAGTTATTAAGAGCTACAAAGGATAGAAAATTGGGGAGAGCCATGAATGCCAATGTCTTGAAGACTCATAAAGAAATGCAGGCACTGTCAAATGGTGGAATTTATTTGCGTCTCTTGGAATGTTCATAAAAAGTATTTCTTGACTTTCACAAAAATATAACTTACTAGCTTAAAAGACGCCCTTTGGGCGGACTTTAGATTACCTCCTGTAGAAGGCTTTTGGACCTTCGGCCATTTACCTTCAGCGTCCTATGTACATGAAAGTTATAAGGAATTTAGAAATAATAAAATTATCTTATATTTATTCGACACCTTAATTCGGCATAATCCGATCTCCATAGATTGTTTACATTTATTTTCTTTTAAAATCGCCATTCTTTATTATCCCTCCACATAAAGTCACTCGTAAAAGACACTGAGAAACCTGAATTATGTAATATTTCGAATACGTCACAGTAATCGTGCTAGAAAAAGAAAATAAAACATATGAGCAACGTACCAAGACCCGTTTAAGTTTTAGTTGCCGTTTGATTAGTTGATATCAATTGTAATTGTGACGAGAAGCAAAATTAAAGTTAAACCTTTAATAAGAAATTGTTTTTTTAAAACCTTTCACTTTGTTCGGTATTTAAATTGAAGTTTAAATTAGTGTTATGGGATCTTACCCATAATAATAATGGACTATTCCATACTTAATAAATAGTGCGCCTTAGGAGAAGGCAAGGGGGTCATTCGCTCACTTCCTGAGCGACTGTTCGGTTCAACTCTCTTCCTTCGGACGAGTCTACGCCGAAGGGCGGAGTCTCGTTCGGGGAGGTAAACCGGCCCTGAACCCGTTTATACGGGTTCAATGGGCATATTTTTGGGTCGATCCCACGGGCTCGGAAAGCCTATAATAAATAACCGACCTTGTGTTACATGCTGCCCCAGTGTGGGGGGGGGGTGACTGAATAACGTCAGTCGTTCACTTCTGAACCGACTGTTCGGTTGAACTCTCTGCCTTCGGGCGGAGAGGAACCCGAACGAGGCTACGCCGAAGGGCGGATTCTCTTTCGGGGAGGTAAACCGCCCCTGAACTCGTTTATACGGATTCAATGGGCATATTTTTCGCCGAGACCACGGGCTCGGAGATCCCACGTAAAACCGGCCTTGTGCCACATGATGCCCACGTGGGGGGTGACTAAATATAGTCAGTCGTTCAAGTCTTGACCGGTTGTTCGGTTGAAATCTCTGCCTTCGGGTGAGGATGAACTAAATATCGTCAGTAGTTCAAGTCGAGTCAGTAGTTCAAGTCGAGTCAAGAGTCGAGTCAGAGGCAGTCCGAAACAGAGTCGCATTCAGAAAATTACTACAAGACATTGGAATAGTGATACTGGTCGCGACTACATTGTTCTCTCTACTAAACCTGATTGTTCATACTAACACTTCTACTTCTCTGTATATATTCCTGTTTGTATACCTGTGTTCGAGTTCTTCTTTATTGGTTCTACCTTGGACTATCACCGTGGTACAAGGAACCGGACCATAACAATTAGTTATTTATTTAATTTCGAATCGCGTATAACTACAGTAGTTACTAACTGCTAATTCGTGTTGTTTACGATTCGCCGAGATCGAAAAACGAACGGACAGACACACGTACACTGCGCTTTATTTATATAGAAGATTAAAAGAATTCTGAGGCCGATACAAAACAGAATCCTTCAGTGTTAATTAGATTTACTTTTAGCATTCAACTTTGGTATCTATTTTTTAATCGATTTCACTCCAAGCAAGGCAGTAAAGCCACTAAGGCACAAGAGATTACTGGATTAGAAAACAGTAGCATTACTAAGGAACGCGAACAATATAAGACAGGAAGACAGTAGATAGCGATTGACATTGCATTAACATTTTTGAAGATTAAAGTCGACTAGACAGCAGGTGGTCGGAATATGATGATGCACATTAAATGCAGTGGGAGTTTGATTATTGGACCCTTTAATGGGTCCTGGTAGCCCAAATCATACTTGGGGTGATATTCTTATCTGTTCTCAGTCTTGACCAAAATATTTTAGTCTGAGACGAATATGGACTGGGAGGTGTGAATAATGACTTTACTACTTAAGCTGACAAAAGAAAAAAAGAAAAAGAAATTCAAAGCCCATAAAAGAGGAATCGTTTCGACCGCTGGTCGGTCCACCCTGGCAAAGGTTACAATGGAGAACCCTATTAGACACAGTTGGACTTCTCTATTTATGAAAATCAAATAGCAATTGTGACGTTTGATCTCGGATAATGCGAATGTCAATTATGTGCCATGCGTGATACACGCTTAGGCGATCATTTTCCCGCAGTAGGTTGCCATTTCTTTCTGCGGTAGACCAATTGCCACTATAGAACCCGGTCCTGCTATTTACTCATAGCTGGGGGGTGGGGGAAGAAGAGGAGGATACATACCTTTTCCAAGGGTATTAGCACGTAAGTGAATGTAATGCATTCGGTTGGAATTCGAACTCAGTCTCCTCAACCCGAGCTGCTATCCATTATCTCCTGTTAATTCCCCTTTCAAGGACACATGGCACAGTGGATAAAAGCGTTAGTTAGATCCATTTACAGGACCCAAACACTGTGAGTTCAATACCTGTTTAAAGCAGTGGCGAACTTGGAGAGGGGAATTAACAGGAGATAACTGGCATCCATTAAACATGGCACGTGGAACTAGAACAGACTACCCCAGTGAGCAAAATAAAGTGTTCAGTTCGACATTCCAACCACCTGAAGAAGGCCTGGGCGTACAACGGCCGAAAGGTTGTAATAAATATGGCGACAAAGATGAGGACAATATTCCGAATAATGTAAATAGTATCTAATCAGGTGTTGTTCCATTATACAAGGCTACATAATTTTAAATGTCTCTCCCATGACATGTTTCTGGTGCTGGGTGATGATCTAGCTGTTATTTTCTTAAGCATCCAAAATCCATGAATAGGTAGCAGAGAACCTAAAATCAGTTTACATATTTTAGGTGATTTTAGAATTATCCCACTGACTTTTTAACCCATGGGCTTCCTTTAGAAAATCGAAATTCGCTTTGACGACGAAGGAAGCTAAAAAAAACCTTCAGTAGTGATGGAATAAGTACACCAATGTCGGTGGCGGCTGGTCGGGGGTCCAATGTTTTTTTCTTTTTTTTTAGAAAGAATTAAATTTTAATGAAACTCAGGTTTAGCTTTCCTCTTCAACACTTCCGTGTTATGTTTGTCTGTCAACACATTGCGTTGTCTCCCGCCACAGAACGTGAACGTATTTATTGTCTCTCTTCCGTGACTTTCCTCCTCCTCCTCCCCCTCCTCTTTCTCTCCTTCTCTCTCTCGTTCTCTAGTGAGATGTTCACTGAACAGAAAATCTTTGTTTATCGAGTGTCTTCAATTCCCTAAATGCAACTTTACACTCACTCACAGACACAGACACATACACGCACATACACATACACACACGCGAGCATACAAACACACGCGCATACATATATATGTAGTTTATAATTTATAATATTTACATATATATATATATATAGTTTATAATTTATAATATTTATTGGAATATGTGCGCAGTATCGGAGATAGAGCGTTTATTAATACAGACTGTATGGACATAGGAATCAACACTGTATGGTGACAGCCAGTTTCATGTTTCAAGAGACCTTCAGACTACAAACTTGAGTATAGACTGCACGGGGCGCATCTTTTTTCTTTAATAAATTTCCTGGAATATCCTGGCCGACAGACGAAAACAAATATAACTTTTAAAAAAAATAGCAAGGCGTCTACTCAGATATGGGTATCCACTAAAATTAACATTGAAAATTGTGCTGATTCTTCTTTGGATTTTATCAGGAACACGCACTCACACAGATAGATAGATAGATAGATAGATAGATAGATAGATAGATAGATAGAGATAGAGATAGAGACAGAGATAGACAGAGATAGATAGATAGATATAGATAGATAGAGATATAGATAGATAGATAGATAGATAGATAGATAGATAGACAGAAAGATAGATTGTGTAATAAAAGCAAAATTCATAAACACTACACATACAGTGCTCAATGTAAGATATAACAAAATATACAAAACAGAGCAAAAAATGTATGAAAAGAGTACTTAAATGTCACTGTTTTTCGTGACTAAAAGTTCCATGTGGATGTAAAGATGGTAATGTTACTGTCATATGACCTTCCGTCGAAACTCGTCACACAAAAATAATTTTCTGCTTTGTCATTAATTTTCCTCGTAGCAAGTTTTAAGGATATTGAAAACTTAAAGGACACTTATACGTAAAATAAGAAAGATGCGATCGAAATGTCTGGTATATGTTACGAGGATAGGGGGCATAGAAAATTTAACACTCACAGGGCATACAGAAGGCAGAAAGAGTAAAAGGAAATAGCAGTAACTGATTGAATGAGTCTCGGTGAATTGATAGCAGAACGAGTAGAAAGGAGGATGATAAAGGATCAACCGTTGCTTAGAGCTGCAAGATGCTTGTAAAGCCATGATCGCCCACGCCCGGAAGGGACGCGGCAACTAAAAGTACATATACGTTCGTTTATGTCAGATGCACAGGCTTGTCAGTAACGAATTTTCTACTTTGATGTTTAATTTTAACCATCAACGGGAAGCCATTAGAGTTTTGTTTTTCTTTTTGCCATGCCACGTTAGAACGTAATCAGCCATGACTTTGCAAATATTCCTTTTCTCTATCATCAAAGCTTAAGGATATATCACGATGAAACACTGGTTCTCGTACGGTCACCAATGTTAAACAACGTCGATTTTTGGTCAGTACCTTTATTGGTGACCACTTGAGAATATCAGGTGATGTAAGCTTGGAAGTGCAGGTGGTGTAATGAATAACAGCTCAGAATTTGAAATCAGAAGCCGAGTTTCAATTCAAGTCGGTTTCGTTTTTATTCTCTTACGTGCAAATACCCTTGGGGAAGGCATGAACTCATCACTTCTCTCTACGGATTAATTAGTAGAAAATATAACAGTGAATCATTAACTCACAAATATTCTTAAACAATGTATTAACATTTTATGATTTTAAATAATCTGTAGAAGGTTGATAAGCCGTAAAAAAGAAATCAATCAATGAATTCATCATCAGTGGATTGCCATGCTTTCTCGAGAAAATTAATCGAGTACTTTCCCGGTGCCTTGAAATTTAGAATTGTCCTTCTCTTAGACTGGCTGCCAATCAAAGACTATAGAATTCCGTCTTCTCCAGCTGGACAGAAGAAATAATGTAACATACGAAATTCGAAAGCGGCGAAGTTTTACGCGACGATGCCCAGAGCACTACTCACATAATCTCGCACTAGTTTTACTAGTACTTAACTGTTGTATTAGTAACAGAGCTATTTGTTTATTTGCGTCCTGGGTATGACGATAAACTACATCCGGCAGCAAGGTCTCTGATTGTGAGATTGGAGGCTTTCAGAAGCGTGGAACCATCTCTTAACTGCTGTTGTTCTCAGGTCCACCCTGACCCGGGATGGTAGTACGTACCATGTTCCCAGCTATGGGCAAATAGTGAACCCCCAAACAAAAATTCAGCAGTACATTTGTATGACCAACAATACATTTTTATAGCAAAATGAGAATCACTAAAAAAAAGTACATTTTTATAGTAAAAATACGAACAATACATTTATGATCTACAAACTATATATCTAAAAAAACATACCTTTAGCCTGAAAGTATAAAATTTCGTACAAAATATTTAAATTCCGGCATTGATTAACCGATATAGGTGTTGATATGCCTCTAAGCAAAATCAACCCAGCAACAATACATATATATATAGTAAATTGACCAAAAATTCATATTTAAAGCAAAATGAACAATACAATTTATCTATAATTGAAGGCATATAATTGCGTTCCAAATATATTTAGTTGAAGCCATAAAATTGTGTTCAAAATATTTAGATTTCGGTATTAAAAAGCCCATAGAGATGTTGATATGCCACTAAACAAAATCGACCAACCTAAAATACCTATTTATTGTAAAATTACCAATAGTACATATTTAAAGCAAAATGACCAACAATACATATTATCTATCGTTGAAGACATAAAACTGCGTACAAAATATTTAGATTTCAGCATTAAATAATGCATAGAAGTGTTGATATGGCAATAAACAAAATCACTGAAGCAAATTATTTATTTAGTCAGTGTATGTTCCAGTTTAGATATTACGTTTACCCTCGAGAAAAAGATCTCAATGACCATTTCACTCGTTTGTAATGGGTTGTCTTTCCAATGATAATTAATAAGTGGTTTTCATTGTGTACATTAATATATGCATGTATTTCTGAGATTCACGCCCCCACACAAACACACACACACAAACACACACACACACACACACATATATATATATATATATATATATATATATATATATATATATATATATATATATATATTGGGTATATTTTGGCAAGTATATACACACACACATTTCTCTGAATACGACAGACAAGGTGCTTTTATTTAGTTTTTTATACAATTTCTCATGCGATCTAATAATATTTTTTTATTTTCAAATGATAAATTATATAAATACTGTCCGAATGTTCTTTCGGCTATTCATTTAGCCATATTCAAGGATTAAATATTTTAACTGTTAAATAAGAAATGCAACACAGATATAATAGCATCATCTACAGGCAAATATAATAGCATCATCTACATGCAAAAATTATAACATCATCTACATGCAAAAAAAATAGCATCATCTACAAGCAAAAATAATAGCATCATCTATGCAAATATAATAGCAACATCTACATGCAATTATAATAGCATCATCTACAAACAAAAATAATAGCATCATCTACATGCAAAAATAATAGCACAATCTACAAACAAAAATAATAGGATCATCTACATGCAAATATAATAGCATCATCTACATGCAAATATAATAGCATCATCTACATGCAAAAATAATAGCATCATCTACAATCAAATATAATCGCAGCATCTACATGCAAATATAATAGCATCATCTACATGCAAAAATAATAGCATCATCTACAAACAAAAATAATAGCATCATCTACATGCAAAAATAATAGCATCATCTACAAACAAAAATAATAGCATCATCTACAAGCAGAAATAATAGCATCATCTACAAACAAAAATAATAGCATCATCTACATGCAAATATAATAGCATCATCTACAAGCAAAAAGCATCATCTACATGCAAATATAATAGCATCATCTAAAAGCGAAAATAATAGCATCATCTTCAAGCAAAAACAATAGCATCATCTACAAAGAAAAATAATAGCATCATCTACATGCAAAAATAATAGCATCATCTTCAAGCAAAAATAATAGCATCATCTACATGCAAATATAATAGCATCATCTACATGCAAATATAATAGCATCATCTACATGCAAAAATAATAGCAACATCTACATGCAAATATAATAGCATCATCTACAAGCAAAAATAATAGCATCATCTTCAAGCAAAAACAGTAGCATCATCTACAAGCAAAAATAATAGCATCATCTACATGTAAAAATAATAGCATCATCTTCAAGCAAAAATAATAGCATCATCTACATGCAAATATAATAGCATCATCTACATGCAAAAATAATAGCAACATCTACATGCAAATATAATAGCATCATCTACAAGCAAAAATAATAGCATCATCTTCAAGCAAAAACAGTAGCATCATCTACAAGCAAAAATAATAGCATCATCTACATGTAAAAATAATAGCATCATCTTCAAGCAAAAATAATAGCATCATCTTCAAGCAAAAATAATAGCATCATCTACAAGCAAAAATAATAGCATCATCTACATGCAAATATAATAGCATCATCTACAAGCAAAAATAATAGCATTATTTTCAAGCAAAAACAATAGCATCATCTACAAGCAAAAATAATAGCATCATCTACATGCAAAAATAATAGCATCATCTACAAGCAAATATAATAGCATCATCTACATGCAAAAATAATAGCATCATCTACATGCAAATATAATAGCATCATCTACATGCAACAGAGGCTAAAAATAATGGAAGCCTTATTAATAAAAATAAAAACAACACTTAATATTATTAACTATGAACATGGACAAAATATCTTGACCGTGTTTTGAAAAATGGAAACACTATATAAATACATACATGCAACAACCTATTTCTTATTGGAGAGCAATCCCTCTATAGTAAAACATAATTCCCGGGCAGCTTTACCCTTATATATAGGTATCATTGTTGCATCCCTACTATCTTTTGGCGCTTCTCCATCTTTCCAAACTTTTACAATACGATCATGCACAAGTTGACAACATCATGGAATATCTCAACATGAAGACCGTCAACCCTAACAGCTCTCCTCATGTTGAGTCCCTCCATGTCAGGCAGAACCTCACCGCGCGATGGTTGGGTGTGAAGTTCTACCACTATATGTCTTGGGGTTATTTTATAGAGGACCTTAGGGTCCACATTTGAAGGTCTTTTTAGTAGCCCATCAAATTGTTTTTCCATCATTTGGCTATGCCATCCATGTCTGCGAGATCATTGCCGTCTTCTGTTTGGAGAGGAAGGATCTTGGTGGATCTGGGACCAAATTCTTGTTTCATCAAGGAGTACATATGGTTGGTATTTTTTTTAATTCGCTGCATTCTGTAATTCATCTGCTAGCTCTGACCACCATTTTTCCTGCATAGTTCGAAGAACACGTTGAGCTTCTGATTTTGCAGCTTTGAATTCCTTTCAGAGTTTACTATGTTGTTCTTTGGACAGGTCTTTTTGCAACACAGAACTTCGTATCTGATTCTTTCTTGCAATGAACTCCTTGATAGCATCTTCATTTTCATCAAACCAGTCTAGATATTTTGCTGGCATTTTACCCAAAACTTCTTCAGCCGCTTCATATATATTCTTCTTTGAGGTGTCCCATGAAGATGTATCATTGATTTCGGCAAGTCGGTGTTTTTCCTTCGTTTCCAGGCAGTACATTTTCTCGATATTCAGATGTGCAAGAGGTTACCCATTGTTTTGTCTAGTTGCTGGTTTAAGAACAAAGTTAATTTTGGTACTCACCAGGGCATGACCAGTCCAACAATCCGCACCACGCAGAGATCTAACAATATGGACATCCTGCATATCGCTCTTGCGGACGATGATATAATCAGTGAGATGCCACTGGCGAGAATGAAGATGCATCCACGTCCTAACATGATCATCCTTGTGCTTGAATTATGTGCTGGAGATAAAAAGATTAAACTCAGTTGCAAAGTTCGAGAAGCATTAAGCCATTAGTGTTGATTTCTCCGACGACATATTTCCACAAACTACTCAATGTCTCCCAATTCGCACCAACTCGGTCGTTGAAGTCACCGAGAAGGACATTCTTGTCATCTTTTGGAATCAAGTAGAGTATACATCTCAAGGAGTCATAAGACTGAGGCATTAAAATGTCGGCACTATCCATCTGGAACCATACACGGATCTTGAGTGCTGCAAATGCATCGGAAGCCTTCTTAATCCGTAACGCTATCTCATCGTCAAAAGAGCAGTGGCGGTTGACGGTGCTATCAAGTAGGCGCTAATAATTGTAGCATATCGTGATCCATTGAGATGTAGGCGAAGGGTCATTAAACGGTCACTAACTCCTTTAGGAAGTTCAGCAAGCCGTGACACAAGTGTGCTACTTATAGCAAAACCCACACCAACTCTATAATTTTCTTTTCCAGAGGAAATTGTAGTCAGCTCCAACTTCTTGAAGTTGACCATCACAAGTTAAACGAATTGCTGAGAAAACAGCTACATCTATAGAATATCTCTCTAGATGCCTAGACCCCAGACCTGTTCTGCGTTCAGGATACGATCCCAAAAGATTATCTATGAGATTCCGTACGTTCTAACAAGATAATTTCAGTTTCATCCTTAGCTTCTTTTTTACTTTTGTTCGAGCGCAAAACAGACATCCGACAGCCGCGCTATACTGGCCAGATGAATGAAACAGGCAATCATTGGGTCACCTTTTCTAGACCGTTCCAGCAATCTTCTGGTGAGCAGTGCTCAGACAGAAATGGAAAATCAGATCAGCAGCTATGCACTTCCAGCTCGTCAGCTATCGGACTTGAATTGAAAAAAATAAAACTACAAGTTAGCAAGTTGTTAGTAATGCCCGTTCAGGTTTTAAGGTCGGATGCAGATTGCACAGCACTGGCATCGACCCTCACCACAAAACCACATTATCCAGAGACAAACAGTTACAAGAGAACTAGTGTGGCCTTTAGGAATTTTTTCTATCAGTTTCTTACTCCAGAAAACTTCTAAAAGTCTTGGGAGGTGCCACTCGCAGAGGGTAAACCGCGCATCCAGCCAAAATATTTCTATGCCCTCGCGCAGAGATTGCTAGATGGCCTTTGACATCACAAAAAGGTTCATCAACTTTTTCACGTGTCTTCTTTTTTGTCCTTCAGGGTTTCCAGGTACCTTCCTCACCAGGTAGACCTCGTGGGGAAAGAATTTTAGTCATCGATTTCCCGAGCATTCAACAGGTAATACTGTCTTATATGATACCAGTAGTATCTCATCAGAATTACCTCTCACACACACACACGCGCGTGCACACACACATATACATATATATATACGCGCTCTCTCTCTCACAAACACATACACACACACATACATATATATATATATATATACGCTCTCTCTCTCTCTCTCTCTCTCTCTCTCTCTCTCTCTCCCACACACACACACACACACACCAAAGCAAGGACAAAAGTCCATATAAATATATTCCGGAACACTATTCCTTGATTCCTTGAGTGGTTCTTGGTCTTTGCATTGAGCGAACAGTAATATACTATATATATATATATATATATATATATATATATATATATATATATATATATATATACTACTTCTAACGTTATTCTGACGTGCGTGTATGTAGGCTGATAGACACTGTTTAAAATGAAAAATTTATCGCTATTTCAATCTCGAGTGTTCACTAAAAATAACATTTAAAGCTATATATATATATATATATTTATATATATATATATATGTGTGTGTGTGTGTTTGTGTATGCATATATATATATATACTCACTCACACATACACATATCACACACACACTCATATATATATATATATATATATATATATATATATATACATTAAAAGACCTTTCATCATATTAATAAAGTAAACACAACTGATTTATAATGACCATATTTAAGAGAAGAGCGACAACCCAATTTTTACGAAGAATTAGAATATAATAATTCCTTCAGTAACTTTTGTTTCAACAAATATAAATATATATATATATATATATATATATATATATATATATATATATATATATATATATATAATATGAGTTTTATTACAGAAAGAAGTAAAAAAAAAAGAAAGAAAAGAGAGGAATGAGAGAGAGAGACGGAAAGGAAGGGATGGAAGATTTAGAAATTTTGAAGGACGAAAGAAATAGCGTAGATGTAGAGATTCTTGTCAGTGTTAAGATGTCTATAAAAAGCAATAAACCTGACGTGAATTGCTAATAAATCGCACCTTCGTGACAAAAGAGTAGATTAATCCCATCGCGGCCGAAATCGATCGAAGGAAGCCGTTGTAAATATCCGAAAACTCTCGTAAATTTAAAGAACCAACATCATACATATTGTCTTTTCAGGAAGAAAAAGAGCAAAACAAACAAACAAAAAACATTTGTATTTTTTCTTTTATGTGCCGTGTCCCTTCAGGACGTAGGCAATCATGACCCTCCACATCTTCTTATCAAATGTAGCTCGTAATAAGTTTTGTTTTTGTTATTTCTCCCAAACCCTGTTCTACCATCCATTTACCCCATCTCATCAAGTACACCCTTGTGTAAATTCATTGAAACAAAACGAATAATTCCGTTATTTACTTTTCTTCGTGAGTTTCCAATGAAATATGACCCAGTACACATGTTAGTACTTCGTATGTCCATTCCACACAAATTTTTCCTTGCAGATTCTCGATTGGATTTAAATCAGGAGTTTCCAAGCCAGTCGATAGTACTTTGATTTGTCCACTGGTAAGGCTTGCCATTGTGTTCACGCAGTGTTACAAATTTCACACGCTTCCTTGGAATAAAGTCCATCGCAGACAATGGCCGTAGGACAACTAATCGATAGTCAAGACAATATTGTCTGGGCGTGATGAAAATAATGACGCAATATTTTTCAAGGACAAACAAATTTCAACATACACCCCGAAAATAGATTCATATTACAGATATTTAAATTACTGTACGTGGTTAATTTTGGTACATCCAATTTGTAATTTACATGTTTTTTTTTTTTCTGCATATTAGAAATTTGCTACATTTATTGTCGAAGCGTTCTCAAGATCAGGAATAGAGTATTTATCGATATAAAGTATGACGTTTATTTTTTGTTTTTTTTTTTCCGAAAAAAAAAGTATTCTACTTTTGAAATTAAATTATTCGTTCACTCGCCAGTAATCGATTTTTTCTCAGTAAAATCGGACAAACGGCCATTTTGACACATTTGTAAACAAAGTTTAATTTTCGGTTTAAAAATCTTGCAAAAATTAAATATATATTTCTGAAAAGTTATTTGAGGAAAATTAGAAAATTTAAAGTTAAATTAATCTGATTTGAAACAAATATTATTTATAGCATAAAATATTGTATATAAGCATTTCTTAAGTACGGGGTCTTGTTTTTTTGACATGTTAATCGATTTATTGACAGTCGAATGACCACCGACCGTGTTCATAGTTAAGTATGGTGGAGCAGACGATAAAGCGGACGAGAATTTTTTTTCGCCATAAGGTGGGACAACCATTAAAACATGTGACCTTTTAATGATAGAGTTATCGGTTTGTACATCCATACTTCAGAAATTCTGCACGTAATCTCACATAAAAAAGCAAATCGAAATTCTTTTAAAATATTCGAGGTCGTCAGATTGTAATAAGTTTTACAATATATGATTAGTAAAGATAGTTTTACTTAATAACAATATTTCCAAAGAATTTAATTTTCACATTTAAAATGAATATTAAAACATTTAAAACTAATAAATTATTCAATTTAAAATTATAAAAAAATGAAAACATATCTTGTAAAAATTCAGTTTTGCCGAAAAATTTTTTAGACAATATTGTCTTTAATAAATATTATTCATAAAAGCAATTAAAAGCTTATCTTATTAAATAATGCCTTATTTTAATTGAATTTTTTATTTTATTTTTCGATTCAGAACAGATTGTCGGTAAGAACGGCAAAAATATTTCAGTGATTTAAATTCTTCAAAGAATTCTGCTTTTAACTAATATAGTCACTAAAAATTTTCTCGCCGAATTTGTCAAGTTTTCATAAAATTAAGTAAAAAGTTTTTTTACCAATAATCTAATAAAAAAATTTCAAAAATGATTTGTGAATAAGTCCTGAATATTTCTCCTGAAAACTCCGACAATTATTTGATTTTTGCAAGAATTTCAAAATTAATGTCTGCCACCGCAAAAAAAGATGCTAAAAATTGCTATGCTTAAAATTAGTATAACCGCAGACGCAACAAAAACAAGTTTTTTAATAAAAATTTCGAATATTCTAAAAAGACGTAAAAAAATGCAATTAAATAATAAAAATACAAATATTTCGGTCTTTCCTCTTAATAATAACATAAATATTTTGACGATAAAACTGTTTTCATTACGTTTAGAAGATGATTTTCGGTAATTTTTAGCGTTTTCGTGGAGGAATCTATATCTATATATATATATATATATATAGAGAGAGAGAGAGAGAGATTTTATTTTTTAATCCGACATATTTTTATTGCGTCAAATGTTATTTTAATGGTTACCTGTGTTTGAATAGACAATCAGTTTATCTTAAATAATATTTATTTCGTCTACCGGCCTGCGAATTCGATAAAAAATAACAAGAAATAAACTTCAATTACAATACTGGTTCAAAATCCTGCCGGGGGACACAATTTCTTTATTAACCTATCTCGAGTACTCAGGCCGGTAGATGAAATAAATAATGTTTAAAATAAACGGCGAGTCTACTCAAATACGGGTATTGACTAAAAATAATATACATATAAGGTTAAAAAGAGAAAAACACGGACAGTTTTTTGTGAGTTTTTCCTGGCACTAAATAAATCATTTGATATCAGATGGAAACATGTAAAGGAACTTGCCGGAATTGTGTGTAATGTGCTAAATAGAAAGAAAGGAAGCAAGGAAACTCGTACAGAAGATAGTAAAGGAAAACAAGGAGAAGGACTAAACATGAATTTTAAGAAGATAGAATGTATGGCTGTCAGCAAAATAAACAGCACAATATGCGAATTACAAACTGAATATAACAAAATTAGACAACTTCAAAAATTTAAATATCCACTGAGTCTTTTATCAAAGGATGGAAAATCATCCCTGAAATCCAAAGGCGTATTTGGATAGCGAAAGATGCCTTCCAAAACGTTAAGCAAAGTATTAAGAAACAAGAAAATTTCGTAAGAAACAAAGAAAACTACTTAACTGTGACGTAATATAGCTACTGTATATGCCAAGCAACGTAGATTTCTGAAGCGATTGTGTACTAAGCTTTAATCCAATTTTCTTAATGTACGTAGTAAAGATTCTAATTACTATTATTATTATTATTATTATTATTATTATTTTCACGCGCTAATAAAACTTGATTTCACGGAGCATATCAAAATGATTTCTTTGACAAGAATCTAGAGTCGACCAATACACGAGATATGTACGCCTATAGTTTAAAAAAAAAAAAAAAGTACATACAAAAAAGAAATCAACGCCGTGGTGGGGATTGACGATAAAGAAACAGCGAATTACTTTTAATTACTTCCGGCCTGTTAGTGATAGACATAAACAACACTGACCATCTTAGCAAAATAAATTTGGCAATGTTCGTACTACCTCACTACCCCAGCTACAACATTGCAGGCACGTATATAATCCTCCGGACACACATTTTCGTGTAGACAGTAATCTACACACAGACACACACTTTTCCATGGTGTAACAACCATTTACGAAGCTTATAGTAAATTAAGATTATTTTCGTGTGTTATTTATTCAATTGATAGCATTTACTCAAACTTCTTCTAAGACGCAGGTGATCATGGCTCCCCACAAATCCCTATTACAGCAATTAACAATATTTATCTTTTTACTATCCCTCTCAGTCACTGTTCTGATGTCCATTTACACAAATTCGTTAGTTTAATCACTGTTTTCTGGCGTCCCTCTTGCTTTCAGTATGTCTTTTAAGTATTCTCTAAGCCTTCTTCCCTCGATATGCGACCTATAAATTTCAAATGTCTCCTTCTGACTCTAAGTATCAGTGCTCTTTTTGTTTCCGTATTCGTTAAAACTTATACTTTATATTTCGTAATATTTTTTTATTCTCAGGCTTCTTCTCGCTAAATAATAGTTAAGTAGACTATTATTTTAGAAGTGTATCTTGCCTCCGACTTCCTGAGGTTGGCCTTCGGTATCAGATACAAGACATAATTTAGAAGTCGATTTTGACTGTCTAAGCTAGCATGGGAATGATAGAGAAATGTTTTTCAGGGAGTTGTTTCTGAACCGTCAAGCAATATAGACGTGATCTCTTTCGTATCTGAAACGGCTCCCCAGTGGAGGGAGAACGACGCCACAGGATAATTAGAAGATGTATACGTCGACGTTAAGAAAACTGTTAAGTTAAAATTTCTTGTGTTGAAGTTCTGTTTTCTTTGAACTTAAAACAAGACTTTAAAAAACTAGCGATCACCAGCCGCGTGAGAAGAATGGAACTTTATTACTGAATTGACGCAGTGGCTCAAGAGCCTCTCCTGCACAAGGGCGGTATACAACACTTCTGTAGAACCATGTCTCAGATTTCATCTTCTTCTGTGAGGAAATTATCAAGTATTCACTGCCATGTACGAGGATTGATATTATATAGCAGATGGACTTTTCTGTTTGCGTTGTTACAGTTGGTATTTTCAATTTGGTTCTTTTGGTCGTTGATCAGGTAATATTTGCTGTTTGGGTGTTTCAAATGGAACCCTTTATTCCATGCACAGAGGCAAATTCTTCATATATCACAGTCTAGGTTAGAGGACATCTTGTATCAGTTGATTCTATCTAGTTAATAAGCTGAGCCAGTCTTAACAGAATAATTTACACAGATGACACAGTGTTGATAAAAGATGCAGAAAGACTATTATTATTATTATTATTATTATTATTATTATTATTATTATAAAGAAAATTTTATAGACTAGAAAATGTAAAAATCACGAAGAAAGAATAAAGGATCAATTGCGAAAAACAAAATATATAATCTTTTTGACAAGAGGATCAGGCCAAGGTGATATTTTAGAATTAGTGTCATCAAAATCAATCCAGTATAAAAATTTGACTATCTACGAAGTGTTAGAAGAGACAATTAACAACAATGACACAGGAATCAGAAGACGAACTTGAATAGGGAAAAATGCCCCCTAGAAGCGGGGGAAATTATTAAGATACAGGAAAATGTTGTTAGGGGTAAAGAAAAATTGTTTAACTACTATGTAATATCAGTCTGTGGTGAACATGCGTCGGTGCAGATGCAAAAGAAGCGGGGACAAAAGATCGCGTGCGGGCATGTCAATCAATATCAGTTACATACGGATTTTCCTCGTTAGCAGCGTGACAATTTGACATGTATAGATACGGGCCTCTCTGCAACTGGTCAAGATCCTGATATCTCATGCCAATAAAAGCAACGGGAAAACAATCAGTCAGCAATACACGATGTCTTGTGAAGTATTTGCCGTGGGTATTTTGTTCCTAAAATTGCTGTAGATTTCGGGGAAGTGTCAGTTTTGTTACCTTCCGTCTCTTTCCCCTCACTGCCTACTGTCTATTACACCCGTAGTTGCTGGGAGAGATATCGGTTAGGTGTTTTCCCCAACCTCAACACACTCTTGCTGTACATTACAAGTCCTTCTATATGACAATAAATGCTGGAGAATTTCCTCAAAGATAAAGGGTCGACTTAATTCATCAGAGATATAGTTTTATAGAAGGATACTGAGATTACCATAGATGGAACATGCGAGCAACCAGGAAATTTTAAGAAATATGGAAACGAAAAGGACACTTTGAATCAGAAACAAGAAATTTAAATTTCTAGGTATTCTGGAGTAGCTGAATACCCCCCCCCAAGTCTAAGACTATTTAAACAGCACTATCTCTTACTGAGGGAGAGAAGTTAACAATTACTGTTAACTCTATTTGTTGACACTCTACGTCCGGGTGGAGAGGAACCCGGAGGAGGCTATGTTGAAGAGAAGAGTCTCGTCTAGGGAGGTAGACACACCCGACCCCGTGTATACGGGGTCTACGAGGAGTTTTTGCCCGAGCCTATGCGCTTGGATTTGCCTTGTAGGAAGGTTTGGTAAATACCAAGCAGTTAACGATTACTGTTAACTGTGCTTGTCGACTATCTGCTTTCAGGCAGAGAGGAACTCAGACGAGGCTGTCCCGAAGGACAGAGTCTCGTCTGGAGAGGTAGACAGCTACCCGATCTCGTGTGTTCGGGGTCTACTGGCAATTTTTGCCCGAACCTACGGACTCAGAACGCCCCACTTTAAAAAAAAACGGCCTTGTGCCACATCATGCCTTGTGGGGAGGTATCGGCTAAATACCGAGCAGCTAACGATTACCGTAAACTCTCCTTGTCGATTCTCTGCCTCCGGGAGGAGAGGAACACAGTTGAGGCTATGCCGAAGTGCAGCGTCTTGTCTGAGCAGATAGATAGCTACCCGACCTCGTGTATACGGGGTCTATGGGCAATTTTGGTCATAACCTACGGGCTGGGAAAGCCCCACGTTAAAAACCAACCTTGTGCCACATCCGGTCTTGTGTGGAGGACTCGGATAAATACCGAGGAGCTAACGATTAAATCTTTATTACATTAGTCTGTGTTCTCAACCGTGTACCTGTTATGTAGTGGTTTCACAGTGGAGGCTTGTATTTGTACTAAGTCGGTCTTAAAATAGGTTCGACGTACAAATCGTTAGGAACTTGATATAATAGGTAATGACGCAGTAACCTAGTTGTGGTGGCTGGTACTTTAACATCCGACTAACGGTCGTCCGATATCGACTGACTGACCAACTCGATATTTACGAGGGCATCATGTGGCACAAGGCCGGTTTAACGTGGGATCTTCGAGCCCATGGGCTCGGCCAAAAATATGGCCATTGAACTCGTATAAACGGGTTCAGGGTCGGTTTACCTCCGCGAAAGAGAATCCGCCCTTCGGCGTAGCCTCTTTCGGGTTCCTCCCCACCCGAAGGCAAAGAGTTCAACCGATCAGCCAGTCGACTGACTGACCAACTCACTGAGCGACTGCTACTACTACACCTACTTATTATAGGTGGGAGAGTCTATTAACTATATAGGTGTGTTCCATTATAACAGTAACGTATTATTCTCCAGAATAAAAAACTTACTTTCTATATGTGTGTCAACCTTTTCTATTTACGACACAACACTATGTCACAATGAGGAAAGAGGGCTTGGAGAATTTGACACTCACAGAAGCAAGAGAGCCAGAAGTAAACAGTTTATTTAAATGGGTGACAAAACACTGACTGGAATGGACGATAAAAGGACAAAGGTTGCTTAGGTTTAAGAAGTACGTGAAGCTGTACACTATCATGATCACCCACATCTTGAAGGAATATGACACACAAAAAAAGATTATTACTTCTACAGAACCAGAGGGTATAACTACTTTAACACTACCTGGGGTAGGAATTGAGTTCATGACACCCAGGTAAGTCAATACTCCTAACCAACTGCTTAGTCAACTCAGCGATATATTTAGAGATTTTCCCTATTTACATTGTTTGGATTATCGTCCTCATCTTTGTTGCCATATTTATCACAACGTTTAGGCCGTTGTACGCTCCGGTCTTTTCAGGTGTCAAACTGAACCCTTTATTTCGCTTACTGGGGTAGACTGTTCTAGTTCCATCTGCCATGTCTAATCGATGTCAGTTATCAGTTATCTCCTGTTAATTCCCCTCTCCAAGTTCTCCACTGCCTTAACCAGGTATTGAGCTCACACTCTTTGGGTCCTGTCACTGGATCTAACTAAGGCTTTTATCCACTGTGCCATGTGTCCTTGAAGAAGGCCGGGGCGTACAACGGCCGAAGCGTTGGGATAAATATGGCAAAAAGATGAGGACGAGAGTCCGATCAATGTAAATAGGGTACATAATACCTCATCTCAGAAATATAGATTGATATTCGAGATTTCTGTTAATATATTTGTTTTACTCAATTCCTCTTTTGTGTCTTTATTTATGGCCCTAACAAGGCCACAACAATTACCAAACAAGATAAATAGGAAATCCTACAATACATTTTGCTTTACAGTTTCGTCTCAAAACTCGGATAGAACTTTCGTTCAAACTGATAAACTGTGTATATGTTTGTAGGATCGTTGGCATAAATATCCAGTGGAAAATGTCATGAAGGCATTTCTGACTTTAGCTTGTTGGTGGGGAGCCGGAAGGAAATGTGTAGACAAAAGAAATAAAAAGATATAATACAGAAACGGAGAGTCTCACCCATATATAGTGATTCTCCAACCGTAGATTAGACGCCGCATAAGTTCGAAAGTATGGGGCACCCAGTAAGGAGCGAACTCAATACTCAAGTGTGATAACCATTACACCGCATCGAGGTACCCCAGTTCACTCATATATATGTTGAATTCGGATTAAACAAAATGTGATTCAAAAACAGTAGAATTAAGTGCATTTACAAGGAAAAAAAACCTTGTGTAATTCATTCTACTTAGGATACAGGGGTAAGAAAAAAAATATATATAAAGTGTTGTATTTTTCTTTTTTAATTATTAATAATTAAGCGGATGGGGTTATTATGCTTGTATTTTCTAGATATATGCTTTGGATGGAACCTGGTAGATTTTTGTGTGTGTTTACAAGAGTTCTAATGGAGCTGTGGTTGGATAGGTGTGGCGTAAGGCATGTAACAGTGTGACCAATGCCTAGAAGTACGCTACACCTATCCGACCACGAAACTCATTTAAATACTCACACAAACTTACCACACTCCATCCAAAACATACTAGCAGAAAATATAAGCAGAATAACCTCATATGCATGTAAAAAGATTAAAAATAATGGAAGCCCTATTAATAATAATATATATATATATATATATATATATATATATATATATATATATATATATTATAAAATAAAATAAAAACAAAAATACTAAGGAACCCCGGATTATGCACCCAACGTGTTCTTTTCTATTTTCTGCATACCTGCACAAGGATACATATATATATATATATATATATATATATATATATATATATATATATATATATATAGAAAAACTTGCAAATTAAAAAAAATTATGTTTTATTTTATGAAAGTCTTTATTCATTTATATATATATTTGATATTTCAAACTATCCTCAATCTTTCATAAGAAATAACAGTTATTTCTGATGAAAGATTGAGGATAATTTGAAATATCAAATATATATATAAATAAATAAAGACTTTCATAAAATAAAACATAATTTTTTTTAATTTGCAAGTTTTTCTATATATACATATTAAGAAAGTATATGTGGCTTCTCATTATGCTATATATATATATATATATATATATATATATATATATATATATGTAACTATACTCGAAAACCTTCGAATTTTTGATTTGCCAATAATGAAATCAATCTCGAAGGAAAAAATGTTTTTTTAAAAAAGAAAGAGCTAGAAACATGAAAGTCTGTTGAAAAAATCGCGCAGATACAGGTTTAAAGCCCAAAGAAAAAAACCCGACACGAGAAAACAACTAAAGAGCTCAATACAACCGTAGATCAGACCTACATATATATATATATATATATATATATATATGTGTGTGTGTGTGTGTGTGTGTGTGTGTGTGTGTGCAGACAAACCTGTCACCTACGGAGCATCCATCAACGGGCATCGGATGCAACGGACATCCGAAAAAAAAAACTTCCAAATCGTCAGCAATGTATTTCAAAATTTGCGGGCTTAGCGTAACGAGTCCTATTAGTTCTCAAAGTGACCGCTTAGCGGCGTGGGCTGGACTTTCATTTGTAAACAAAGACGGGTGTACAGTATATAAAGTACGATACATTAGCTCATGCGTGAGAAATTAACTGTGAGAATTCTATTATTTTTTTATTTTGATTAATATAATCTATAATGTATATATTTATGTATGTATATTTATAGTATTTACATTATGATCATAAGTACTGGTAGTTATAACTTAAAAATAAACCCTTCCCATCTACGGACAATCGGCTTTAACTGAGCACCCATCCCTCCTATTAGTCCGTTGATGAGGTTTGTCTGTATATATATATATATAGTTACGGTCACATCATATTGAAACACCTGTTTATATATATATATATATATATATATATATATATATATATATATATATATATATATATATGTATATAGTAACCCGCAGACAGACTGTTTCGCTGTATCACAACTCCTCACTGCGGATAGATGTCCAATTGCTTCAAGTCGAAACCCGTCGGGTCCATCGTCCCACGAAGGAAGGGAATTTTAACGTTTTTCTCTATACGAAACACGCCAGCAGCTCATAGAACTCAATTCAATTTTACTTGATAGAAGTAGGAGCCACTGTTTTTTAAATCGCACACACGCACATCTTATATATATATATATATATATATATATATATATATATATATATATATATATATATATATATAAGATGTGCGTGTGTGCGATTTTAAGGTATTTTTAGGTACCGGCCTTCGCGATCATTGTGTTGTGTTCTCTGCTTTCTCTACGTTCAATCTTTTTTTTCCGTATGTCAAAACATATATCGATGCCGTTGCACGAGACGCCATTTCATTGGTTCACGTGCCTGTGCTACCTTACTCAGCCACCACGAATGGAGGTTCTTTTGTATGCGTTGAGTGCTTTCCTCTCGGTCCTGCATCCGATGACGTCAAACGCTTTTGATGAGTTTGGTGGCCTAAGAAACAGGTTCATCATGTTTCACAAACGACTAATTCTAGTAACAAGTCTGGCGATAGATACACAGACACGTAGGTAGATATATATATATAGAGAGAGAGGGAGATTAAAAGAGAGAAAGAAAGAGGGAGGGAGCGAGTGAGGAGCTATTTGAATTTTTATTTATGGATTTTAAGATGATATATTCAATATGATTAATACGTATGAAAAGAGTATTTTCGAAATCAGTGAAAATGTAGCCATCCTTTTGTCAGTTGATTTTGGAGAGTAAGGCTGATAGCGATATATATATATATATTGTGTATATTTCGGCAACATGTTTTCATTAAGACATCTCTCATTAAATAATTTAGACAAGTTTTATCTACTTATTAGAATATACTGAGAAGCTGGTCCCTAATTACGAGAGCATCCTATTAAAATAAGTAGACAAAACTCGTCTAAATTGTTTAATGAGACATGTTTTAATATATATATATATATATATATATATATATATATATATATATATATATATATAATGTATGTGTGTGTATACATGTTTTGTTAGACACAATTTACAAGGTAGCGTGATTAAGCTTTTTATTTAATTTTTCTTGTGTTCGTAAAAGAGTTTTTTTGTTTGTTTTTTTCTGACTAAAAACTGTCCAAACAGTATACCCGAGCGCTTTCGGCAATTTATTTAACCATTATCAAGGATGATTTTATTTTTCCTTTTAACTGGATGTATAGATTGTGTTATATAAGGATATACAGTTATACGAATGTTTTATTTTTTTAAACACGGTCAGCACGTTGTGGCCGTGTTTATATTTAATTTTACTGACAGTTGGATTTTTCTTTTTATTATTAGAGCTTCCATTATTATTTTTTTTTTCATATGAATGAGGTTATTATGCTTGTACTTTCTACTAGTATGTTTCAGATGGTATCTAATAGTTTTTTTCTGTTTGTTTAAATGATCCCCAATAGAGATATGGTCGGATAGGTGTAGCGTAAGTCGTCTGGATAGACATGAAGTAGTATAACCGAGGTAATTCATTTATCAGTTTGCTGTGTTTTGAAACACCAGTTCCTAAAGAGTCATTAAAGAGTCAGTAAATAATGTTGGTTGTAGTTTTGATTTTGCAGGTGTGTTGTTATTTTTGATGATAACATTAGCTATTTTAATTTTTTTGCAATATATAACTAATTTAATTTTTTGTTCCAGTCAATCCTTAAGGAACTGTGTTCCTGATCAAATAACAATTTTATTGTGTAAATTTACTCTTTAGAATTTTAAGATATTTTTGCGCAAATTTGGTAAATATATCTGTTAAAATGAGATGTCTGTATTTTTCCCTAATTTGGACGTCACTTACTCCATCGCACGATATATATATATATATCAATCCGAAATAAAAAATGGCTAAAGACTGGCCGAAACCGCTTTGGACATTCGAAGATATGGACAGTGAAAGTACGCCCTCCGATTAAACAGAAAAATGTCAAAATGCTGCAAGACTAAAATAAATATTTTCCTTGGCCGTCATAATTAACAAAAGATGTTTAAAACAAAGTGTGCTGCGCAAATACACATTACTGATATATATATATATATATATATATATATATATATATATATATATATATATATATATAGAGAGAGAGAGAGAGAGGGGGGGGGGAGAGAGAGATTTATGAGATAGATAGATGTGTACATAGAGTACAAGCAACGCGTACATTGGTTGCACAATCACTGCATTTTCACGTTAGTTAACTTGCCATTTACCCGGTAATAGGTCAATTGAACCTTTTGACCACAGGGGTCTCTAGAGTAAAATAAAAAACCAAGTATCTTTTTTATGCAAAATGTGTAGTTGAGGCTATTTTTGCTGTAGAGAACGAAAGGTATATAAAAAATAAAAACAAACAAACAAAAAAACATGGCTTCCCAAGATAAGAGAATGCAGCTTCGATCACTGCCAAGGGTTACATTTTCTTTAAGTAAACATTCTAGATCGAGGCCGGTGATAATCAATTTTACTGTTTGTGAAAGAAAGAAAAAAAGTGGATATATCCTGAAACACGTGCGTCCACTAAAAACAACGTTTACGGTAATAAAAATAATATCGTTTTAATATTCATCAATTGCTATATGCACAAGTATATGTAAACTTCATACAGGATTTCTGACGTAAGCACTTTCTTACATGTACGAAATTGCTCATAGAAAATAACGTGATAGATATTTGTACAACATGGATGCCACTCTCGGATTATCCAGTGACAAGAATGCGCAAGATGACTGCTGATAACTTCAGTCGCAGGTTTTAATTCAGAGTTAACCTCCTATACTGCTTGCCAAATTTGAATACAGAGTCGAGTCTACTCTGCTGTTTAATACATAGTTGGGGGAAGAAGAGAGAGATTCATACTGTTCCAAAAGGTATTTGTGCGAAGATAAATGTGACAAACTCGACTACAACATGGCCATCATCAGGAGAAAAAATAAATCCTGCTTGTTAGTAGCAATGAACAACAGAAATGAATGACTTGATGGAGAAAATGAACTTTTGTCTGTAGTTTTCATTTGTTGTTTTTTTTTTGTTTTTTTTAACATGAATTTTGGTCAGTCCTTGTGTTGGTGAAACAGTCTTTTTTAAGTTGTTATTTAAGATGGGTTCATGCTGCTCTTAATTCCCTTGGTCATTTTGACAGTTTTATTAGTTCCTTGAAAGGGAATGTGTATCTGTTAAGCGTGTGTGTTATTTGGTTCTTAGGGAGTGAGTGAGTATGATGTGTGTAAGTGTTTATATATGGGTGGTGTATAAGTGTGAGGCCTCAACACCTCCGCAAGCATGTCTGTCTTGTGTGGGTGAGAAATGTGGGTAGGTCTTGATTTATGGGGTTATATACTAATTCTATTTATATTGTTAACTTTGTGATTAAGTCCGTCTGGATAGAGCGTTTTTAGGCACTGAAACCCCTTATTTTCATGGCCTTCTAACATTTTTCTAAAGTTATCTGCTCTGAACCTTTCTATTTTCTCAATTATAGTGAATTTGGCATAGGTTTTAAAATCGTGCTTTTGTAGGCGGAAATGTGGTTCTGCAGGTAATAATCTTTCATGGGGAGCCGACTTAATTCGATTGTTATAATTATTCATTCTGTAGTGAAAGGACTATTCATATTTTCTTAAATTATGTTAGTTAGAGTCGTGGTAGATTTTGAAAGTAGATTTAGTAACTGAGCTAGTGGATGAATTCGCGTGTCTAATGCGGCTGCAGAATACGCTCCTTTTGTTCTTACATGGTTGGGAAAATCCTGTTTTTTTGTTTTTGGTTTATTACGGATTACCTTGTCCACTGAAATGTGGATACTACTTATAATTTCCTTTAGGTTCTTAGGTCTACGATATGCTAGAAGGCCGGGTTCCTTAAACCTACATATATATATATATATATATATATATATATATATATATATATATATATATATATATGTTAATAGAAATCTTATAAGTATAAGAAACTATACTCGCTCGGAAAACCTTCGGTGTGTTGATTTGCAAATAAACGAGCCAATACCAAAGAGAAAAAAGGTATAAAAAAAGAAAGAACCAAGAACATGTACGCCTAGCCGAAAGTAATCGTCCAGCATAAGAGTTCAAGGCCCAAAGAAAAAAAAAACGATACGAGTAAGCAAAATAACTAAATAAAGTGCTCAATACAATCAGTAGGGCAGACCTAGTTAAACCTAGAGAGCCAGACAAACATACCAAGATTTCACCTAAGCTGACGATCCAGCCTTCCCTGACGATCCGCTTAGGTGAAACCTTGCTAGGTTTGTTTGGCTCTCTAAGTTTAACTATATATATATATATAAATATACATATATAAAAACAATAACAAAGAAGAAAAATGTTCTCGTGTATCGCGTTTTGTCCTTTAAGAAGTGATAGAACTAAAGTGATATTTACGTTAATGTCACTACACACGCGCACGAAGAAGAGGATATGGTGAAGGTTCAAATTTTCAAATTTTATTTTTTTAAAATATATATATAGAGAGAGATGTATATAAGTATACTCTAGTCAATTTCATTCAGTTTCTTTTCTTTTTTGTCTATGTTTTTTCTTTCGCTTTTCTTATTAAGCATCCGACACTGCCATAATAAATCTGACAATAAAGGTAAAAAAAAATTGTCAGAATTTGGAAGCAAATTGTCTCGCGATCAAAACACTTTCTATACCTTTTCTTAAAATGCTTTCTTATTTAATTAAAGGCGTATTTTTGAAATATAACATTATGGCCATACTCATTACGGTAAGCAACTAATGCGGTGTTTTTGTAAAAAATCTTTGTGTTCATATAATCTTTTAGTTAAATTCCCTGAAATATATCCTATCTATTCATGGTTGAAATGAATGGATTAGACTGAAAGACATCATCAAAATTGATTATGATATCTTGTATCAGAAACAACAAGATCAAGGCTGGCACTAGATGAATGGACTAAGCCTGAATGCCACCATCAAAATTGACTATGATATTTTGTATCAGAAACACCAAGATGAGGGTTATTACTAGCTCAATGGACTAAAACAGAATGAGATCATCAAAATTGATTATGGTATGTTGTAGCAGAAACAAGATCAAGGTTGTCGTTGGCTCATTACTTCGACTAAGCTGAAGGCACCCCTTCGAATAAATCAGTCTTTAATAATAATAATTCTTCATCTGATAATTTCAAACAGAAATTATTGAAATTAGTTTATCATTTACGAACAAACTACCTTCTTGCTTTAATGATTTTGGTGATATCAATTTGATTTATTACTTTATTATCTGTTGCTAAGTCTGCTACTAGAAAAGTTGGTACACTCTGCTATGGTAGACAAACTTTCTCACCCGAATCTATCTTACATATTTATAAGTCTAGCATTCGTCCATGCCTTGAATACTATTGTTACACATAGCCGGGTGCTCTTGCTATCTTGAGAGATCGTTGATAGATCCAAATAAGAATCTGCTATGATACTGGTCTTCATCCAGCATCTCGGCTTCACTCACTTTCACACTGCCATAACCTAGCTTTCCTGTTCCTTTCTCTATAAATATTTTCATGGTAATTGTTTTGATGAACTTTCCTCTATTGTACCTAGACTTTATGAATTTAAGCGCAGTACTAGATTGGCAGCTAGGTCTCATCATTTTACAGCTGAATTGACTAGATGTGACCATAAGTTCTTTGAAGATTCTTCTTGCTCTGGTCTCCAAAAATTGAAATGCAATTTCAATCGTTATTTACTCCCTTCTTCATTTATTTTCTTACTGTCGTGCCCCTTTATAAGTCTATCATTCGCCCGAGCATTGAATAGTGTTGTCACATTTGGTCTGGTCCTTTTGATAGGTATCTAGAGGTTCTTGAGAAAAATCCAAAGAATAATATGCAATATTATCGATCCTAACATGGCATCTCGGTCTCAGCCGCTTTCCCACCACTGTAACGGAGATTCACTATGCTATTTTATAAATATTTTCATGACAATTGAAGCGTCATACCAGATTAACGGTTAGGTCTCATTAGTTTACTATTGAAATTGCTAATTGCAACCGTAAATACTATTCTAATAGTATCTTCTCTCACACTTCTCGCCTGTGGAAATCTCTTTCAGATTCTAGCTTTCTTGTAAGCTACAATCTACAAGAATTTCAATGCAACATAAACTGCTATCTTGTGTCTCACTGAATCCTGTTCTTTTTATTATACTTTCCCGGTTTCCTTGTTTTTCGGCCTCAGTAATCCCTTGCATCTTAGTGGATTTAAAGCCTTGCTTGGGGTGAATTGATTAAAAGTATGCTTCATAAGTTAATCTGGCTGACCATTGCTAATGGGCGCGTTCCTAACGAGCTAGTTTACTTGTTAATTACTTCTGCAGAGTGAGTTCGATCGACACAGGGTGCTCCTGGTTGTGACCTTGTCCCAAACTAAACTATGCTTACAAAATACTAAATAATTGAGGGAAAATGCGACTCCAATTTAGTTTCATGTTAACGAGCTAGTCTTCTTGACAATTACTACTGAATATAGATTTCCATCCTCTCTGGATAACCCATGATTATGGCCTTGTGCCAGACTGTATAAGGTTAAGCATAGTATATAACGACTTTTTTCTTGATTGTGGCCTTGTTTAAACCCCAGTTTCTTCTTCAATGTGCCGTGACTGTTCAGGGCGTAGACCATAATGTATCTCCACAATTTCCTGTAATTTGTAGCTCTTTCTAAATTCTGTCTTATTGTTATCTCTCAAAAAACCTTGTTCCGTCAACCATTTACACAAGCTCGTTAGGTAGGTCATGCCTTGTTTGTTTTCCTCTGTCCCTTTTGCCTTCATTCTGTTCTGGGGCTATCAAATTTCCAGACTAAATAAATTACGATTTGTGTTAACGAGTATGAATAAATAAACACGAACATTTATTTTAATCAGTTCACGATTTCATCACCTCTAACAACTTTTTATGAATCTTAAGTAAGAAAGAATTTTTGATTAATGTTTATGAATTTGTATTTGTAGCAAGTGTAAAAAACGATCAATTCTTTGAAGAGAAGAATGAAATGTTTCAGAGAATTAAATAACGAAGATGACTGAAAGATGGATAGAAGTGAGTTGGACAAAAAAAAGTAAACGTTTTTATCCGAAAATTTAATCTCGAAAATAAGAATAATTTGAACTGGAAAGATTGGTGAAAAATTTACTGTTTTCCTTTTTAAATTTTGTAATGTCTCTTATTTCTTAACTTTTAAGTTAATGATTGAATAAGCTCATGTCGATTTCTATGACAATAAAATATTCATAGAAATTCCCATATCGCTTCCTTAAATATTTGAGCTTAACAACAAAATATTACAATAATAATAATAAATATAAATGAATATAAATGCTGGTCGTTATTTTAAGAAGTAAGGGGGTACAAATGAAAAGATTTGAAATTCACGACTTTTTCCATTTTCCTTGAAATGTTAAACACTTCTTTCTTTGTTTCTTTTTATTTCTTTTTCTTTCTTTCATTTTTCTTTCTTTCTTTCTTTTTCTCACAGAAACCAAGTAATGACGCTTCCCCTTTTCCACGCGATCAAAATGGAATAGTCCATTATTTATGAGGTATTGGCAGGAGACGTTAAACACTAATATCTTCCTTCCTTTCTTTCTTTCCAGTCAAATACCTATTTTATGAACATTTCCCTGAATAATAATTTAAAAATAAGTCAGCAGAAGATGTTATTTTATTTAATTTATAGTAATTGATTTTTGGCAATTGCTTCCTCGGTTTATGTCGTTCGATAAAGTGCATCTGAAAAATAACACTTTTATCGCAGTGAGCACGGCTTTTTGGCTGAGATCAAAGTGTAGTATCTGTTCTTATAAGATTAACCTGATTCTCTCTCCCCAATTCTATCTTCACTTTTTTTAATTTTCTCACTGAAACCGAGTAATTTTTTTTTCATGTATCTACATGCGTGACAGCCCATTATTAATGAGTTATTGGCAGGATGTAACGCTCGTGCTAACTTACAAAAGGTGGGAAAAGTGCAATTATAATTGGATAGTCTTAGACATAGATATTATCTTTTAGCCGAAACTTTAAATATATAATCCGAGAGTTACGTGAACAATATTAAACACATGATTTATGTTAACGAGTATGAATAAAAAAAAGCAGAACATTTTTTATGATCCCGTCAGTTTCGTCGCATTTCACAAATTTTTATGAATCTTATTATTATTCTCGATTAATATGTATGAACTTGCATTTATATCAGGTTGGTGCAAAAATAATGACGTAAAATGTCGTTTTTTGACGTATTTTTTAACGTCAAAAAACGACATTATTACGTCATTATTTTTGCACCAACCTAATAGTAACTGTCATTTATAAGCCGGATAGATATCAGGTCATCAATTAGACACACTAACGCAGTCTTCTTCTGTGTATCAAAATGAAACGTATATTCTTTAGCTGTATCGCTAACGATGCAGGAAAAATGGTCGGCTCCCTGTACCGCTCCAGTAAGTACCTGACTCCTCATGCTATCCTCTACCTTTATAAGAGCCAGATCAGACCGAAAATAGAGTAATGATGTCATATTTGGGCGGGGGACGTCTAGTCCTCACTTTCCGGTCTTGATAGAGTTCAAAAACTTCTCCAAGTCCTTGTTGGAGAAGAATTATTTTCCAACCTCTGTCAAACAGTCGGGATGTGGCGACTCTCTCATCGCTCTATCGCTACTACCATGAAAAGTGCTCAGACGAACTACATTCCTTGGTTCCGACCGGCCTAACCTTCACGGCCAGGACCCGCCATGCCACTTACATTGTAGCAAATCACCTACATTCCCCCCGTTTTCCATCAGTGAAAAGTAAGTTCCACTCGAACAGCTTCTTCCACCGACCACTGCTCTGTGGAACAGATTCCCAAGAGAATATTTCCCCAAACACTACAATCTTAACGTGTTTAAGGGCAGTTAACAGTTATCTATTCATATAAACTACTCCATAACCAAACTCTCTACCACGTGTGAACCCCTGGCCTTGTACAGGATGAAACTTACTGCAAAAAAAAATAGTATGATCATGTGACGCTAGGTCTTTTTTTTTTAATGGTTTTCTTCCTATACAATCTATGATATTCCAGTAAATGCCGCAGACATCAAGATAGTTCCTGACCTACCCATTTTAATATAGTCCGATAATGCAAACTTAATGGCAAATTCTCACTGCTAAAAGAGAAACCTTGACTTTTAAGACAGTGTCGACAGTTCACATATTGTAGAAGTACAGAGAGATCACGTGATACCACGTGCCTCGCTGCCCACCATGGTCGCAGGTGCACGGCATATATAGCAGCCATAACATTAGCGGTTTGTCTATAGCAAGATAACCTGACGAAATCCATCCCTCTTCACGATGGTTTTGAATTTATTCATCTTTCTCACAGCCCGATTGTCACTTCAGACCAAAATAATCCAGACAGCTGTACCGTTTAACACATCACTGCGCGGGCGGACAGAAAAGAGGGTTTAACAACTTTCCCGTGAATGAAATTCAGCCTAAATTTCTCTTCTCGGCTCGTTAACCGTTACACTACCCACACATCGAAGAAAGAAGCTAATAGACTCATTGTTTTGAACTCGGTTTTCTTTCTTTTAGCCCGGATCATACACCTGAAGAAGGCTGAAAATTATACCGACCGAAACAAGTTTCTAACAGTGTAAGGAACGCGAAAGATGAGTTTATTTATCAGAACAAAATTTGAAATAACTTATTAGTATTTACAAAGCTAGATAAGTCTGGTACAGGGCGACTTAACGAGAACCAAACATATTGCTGTAGTAATGGCCTGCGAGACTAGATCGCTAATCTTTAACCAGTGATGAAACACTTGCCAAGTTATATATTAAACCTTGTGTCGGAAAAATGATATAATTCAATTTATGCCAAACACATATTTCTCAGAAGAAGGAATCCTTTTGGTTGGGAACATGTTAGCCCTGGGGTAGATTTTCTTTTCTCTTCTTACAGGTCAGAAATATATCGCTGTTTCCTTTGTAGGTTCAAATTTCATATCTGCCGTCGTCCACATGGTCGCTTATGTGAAGTGGACGTAAGTTCTGGACAAGTGTAGATAACGATGTTTCCTAACATAAAACATGATTTTAGATCCGCTTGCATCAAGCATGCGTATATGTGTAAATATAGTTCGGAAAAGCGTTACATATATAATGAATTCTAGCCGAATACCCGTACAACGGACAATGAAAAGTAATCGAGAACAGAAATTCTCTTGTCTAAAATATTTCTGTATAAACATTTTCAGCAGAACATCTATTTTCTAAAGTTACTTTTGTCAAGTCCACATTAATTCCCTACTATAAACATAGATACATAAAGCTGACCATGGGAGAAATGTTAGAATAATTTTCTAATGGTTATATTAATAATAATGGTAAATAATACCATTATCTCTATCTATAAAAGGCAGGATGTGTGTGTGTGTGTGTGTGTGTGTGTGTGTGTGTGTGTGTGTGTGTGTGTGTGTGTGTGTGTAACGAATGCACGAACGCAATTTTCGACGGATTTGCACCAAAATTTACATGCACACGCTCCAAGTTAGTGGGAAGGCCAAGACCGACTTTGCATTTCCCAACTTCCATCGATAATGGAAATAATCGATTTTTTCATCCTTCTACTGCAGTTTTCATGTAGTTTGCGGCCATTTCCTACTGGCCAGAGTGAGAGCCAATAGCTGGCTGCCACGAATAGGCAGGAAAATTCTATTGGCCAGAGTGAGAGCCAACAACTGACTGACACGAATGTTAACTAGCATGCTAGCATGCAAAAAAAAATCGATAGCTGCATTCGTCACAAGTGGGAAAAATTTAAATCTGCATGGCACTTTACTCCAATTGGCTCATTCGCTTGCTTAAACTCAATGTTGATTCTGATTCCGCAGAACTGGGTTGGGTGTGAAAAAGTACTTGTTGTTAACATTCTTTTTTCATTCGGTTTTTCGTTCTTTTTTCGTGACAGATTTAATGTTTAGTACAGAGCTTAGAAAAAATCGCAGTGTGAGATAGACAAGAAGTAAGGCATGTAGCAACATCAGCACGGCAAAGGGCACTCCTTTAAAGGGCAAAAATATTTTAAGTCAAGTGATAGCGATTGCTGTATGAGTAGTACGGTTTTTTGAATCAAGCACGGGCAACGCCGGGCCATACTGCTAGTTATTAATACAACCATTAGAAAATTATTCTAACATTTCTCCCATGGTCAGCTCTATGTATCTGAAATGATTAATATTAATCATTTCCTTATAAAAAAATAAAAAAAAGACATTGACCATTCATTATTCAAACTGCCAGTGTTGTTTTTCTTTTTTTTGGGGGGGGGGGTGAAATTTATAAAATCTTTCAAATTAAAGAATTTTTCAGGAAAATTGATTTAAGTCCATTACCTGTTTTTTGCACTTTCAGTCCTCTGTCAGAACACTTCCCAGATATTTAAATTTACGCACCTGCTTAATTATAGTGTCCTGAACTTGTAAATTGCATTTAGGGCTCATTTTTTTGCTGATGACTATGCATTCTGTATTCTTGTAGTTTATGCTTAGTCCCTTCTTGCTCTCCTTCACTGCCTTCTGTGGGAGGTCATGTAGTTTCCTTTTCTGTGTCTGCTATCAGCACTGTGTCATCTGCATATCTTATGTTGTTAAGATTATGGCCACCAATGATAAATATTGGTAGGATTTCTAGTTCTCTCAGAATTGCCTCACTATATAGGTTGAATAAGTCCAGTGAGAAGACAACTTTGCCCTACACCCTCTTTCTATTTTTGTATATCTGCTGAGTTCATTTCTTATCTTTATGCAGGTGGTTTGCAAACAGTAGAGATTTTTGATTATTCTAATGTCTTTCCCAAATATGTCAATGTTTCATAGCAGCTCTAACAGATCTTTGTGGTGTACTTTGTCAAACATGTTTGTGTAGCCTATAAAACACAGGTACACAATTCTTCTGCATTTGTATTGCTCTTTCTGATAACATTCTGAACATGAATATTGCATTCCTTGTTCTAGTATCTTTAACAAACCTGCACTGTTCTTGTCCTATCTCTGGCCTGATTCTGCTGCACACTCTATTCACCAAAATATAAATGATGAGTTTTGTAATGTGACTCATCACGTGATTCCTCAGTGGAACTCACATTCGCATGGGCTTAGTTTCTTAGGCAGTGCTATGAAAATAGATCTGCTTAGATCTTCTGATATATCCTCGCTATTGTAGATTTAAAATTTATTTTGAAGCAACATCAGAAAGGCATCTATTTTCTAAAGTTCCTTTTGTCCTTATACTATGGATCTTTAACAAACATGCACTGTTCTTGTCCTATATCTGGCCTGATTCTGCTGCACACTCTATTCACCAAAATATAAATGATGACTTTTGTTATGTGACTCACAACGTGATTCCTCAGTAGAACTCACATTCGCTTGCGCTTAGTTTCTTAGGCAGTGCTATGAAAATAGATCTGCTTAGATTTTCTGATATATCCTCGGTGTTGTAGATTTAAAATTTAATTTGAAGCAACATCAGAAAGGCATCTGTTTTCTAAAGTTCCTTTTGTCCTTATACTATAGATCTTTAACAAACCTGCACTGTTCTTGTCCTATCTCTGGCCTGATTCTGCTGCACACTCTATTCATCAAAATATAAATGATGACTTTTGTTATGTGACTCACAACGTGATTGCTCGGTGGAACTCACATTCGCTTGTGCTTAGTTTCTTAGGCAGTGCTATGAAAATATTAGGTTGGTGCAAAAATAATTTCGTTTTGTAACATATGTTATTATGTGAGAAAACGAAATTATTTTTGCACCAACCTAATAGATCTGCTTAGATCTTCCGATATGTCCTCGCTGTTGTAGATTTAAAATTTATTTTGAAGCAACATCAGAAAGGCATCTGTTTTCTAAATTTTTTTTGTCATTATACTAAATCCACATTAATTTCCTACTATACACATAGATATATAGAGCTGACCCTGGGAGAAATGTTAGAATAATTTTCTAATGGTTATATTAATAATAATGGTAATATTAATCATTTCCTTATAAAAAAGACATTGAGCATTCATTATTCAAACTGCCAATGTTGTTTTTGGTTGAAATTTATAAAACCTTTCAAATTAAAGAATTTTTTTCAAACCTAGGTATTCGAATATTGGTCCCACGGAAAATGGATGTAACAAAATAATCGCGCTGCAGATAAATTTATTGTAAAAACCAGCCAAATAACGAACTTGGCCGAAATTCGTACATAGCCGAGTTGTAATAGAAGTTTTCTTATTTCTTATAAATCTTTGCATAGACAACATTATCAACCAGACATCTAATTTCTAAGGGTATTTTCCTCATTATACTAATTTTTCTTGTATTTCCCACACACAGCTCATCACGAGAGAAACATTTGAATAATTTTGTTTATATTCATAATAATAATAATTGTACTCATTACCATTTAATATATTCAACCAAATGTACCAAAAATAATAATAATAATGTTTATTATTATTATTATTAATAATAATAATTATAATAATAATAATGATAATTGCACTGTTTTCCATTTAATATAGGCCGCTCAATGTACCAAACATGATTTATGTGATTTTAGATCCGCTCTCACCAAGCATGTGTATATGTGTAAATATAATTCGAAAAAGCGTTACATATATAATGAATACTAGCCGAATACCCGTACAATGGACAATAAAACGTAAGCGTGAACAGAAATTATCTTATGTCGAAATTATTTCTGTATAAGCAACATTTTCAGCAAAACATCTATTTTCTAAAATTCCTTTTGCCATTATGTTAAGTCCACGTGAATTTCCTGCTCAAGACATCGATACATGGAGCTTCCCATGAGAGAAATGTTGTAATAATTTTCTAATAGTTATATTAATAATAATAATAATAATAATAATAATAATAATAATAATAATAATAATAATAATAATAATTAATTCGGCAAACTTACTATTTTTATCACTGGTTTAAATAATGCCGTAAAGTTTTATGAAAACCTAATTAAAAGGTTATTTTGACTAATTTAAATTTTTTCCCGCATTAGACGATTTGCAGTAATCTGAAATAGCAAACGATAACACTGCTTATTATTACGAACGCTGTAGTCTTTCTAACTTACGACTGAATTTTGACAGGACAGACATAAATTCTTTCTATTCAAACACGATGGATTTAAAAATAAAACTTTAGCAATAATGACTTTACTTGTATATGGCTATTTGAAAATGTGTATTAGAATTAAATAACACAAAAGGAACATTTATTAAAATATGGTTTTAAAAAATATTTTGCAAATTAAATGTTACCGCTTATGTTTTGAACGATATTTGTTAATATATACATAAAATTCTAGGATTTCCACTAGTCTGTTCGTCCGTCACACCCTCTAAAATAGTTTCTGACCGATTGAAACCAAATTTTAGAGAGAAGTCCTAAGAGGAAAAGGGTTACAAATTACTGTTGGTTTTACTAGTGTGCGTAAGTCAGTAGAATAAATATTTATTATATTTTTAAATTGAAAGATTTATTATTTAACATACAAAATACTACCACTATTTTAAAACCAATTTAAGGATTAAAATAACAAATACTTATTTAATAAAAACGCAATATTCTTTTTGCATATCTTTTCTTTTATATACAAGAAACCAGTTTCCAGTTTGCCCTGTGTTTGCAAGAATTATAAACAAATCACAATTCTAAATGCTTCAAAAAACTAGAATTAGGCTCCAGAAAGAAATATTTACACATGGCCAGCTGTATGCTGCATGCTCAAGAGTAAGAAATCCTAAGAATTTATTCTTCGCTGTTAAAAAGATAGGAAAAAATAAATTTAAATGTGACCGTTTTGTTGTCATTGTCTCTAGGACTTCGTCGTTGCTTACATGTTCGTTCCATGGAGTTCTCAGCATCCTTCTGTATAACTACAGTTGTGTTGTCTCAAGTCTCTTCTTCTCCTTTGAGGAGATTGTTCAGCATTTACTGCAATAGAGGAGGACTGATACTACATAACGCTACAGTACTCTTTTCATTGTTTCTAGCGATATTTTTTTTTTCTTAATACTTTGCTCAGTTTTTTGAAAGGAGGCGACATTGTATTAAAAAAAAGTCTTTTCTTAAATGATCGAAAAATAAGACCCAAAGCGAAGAAATGGTGCTGGATGTCCAGTTTCAGAATGCTGAACAATTTTGTCAAAAATAAAAAAGACTTGAAGCGACCGAGTTGTAGCATTTTGTTTTGTTTTGGTTTTGTTTCAAGGCATATCAATACTTCAAGTAGTTATTTAAAGCCGACAAAATTTTTAGTATAGGATCATGTGAATAGAATATTTATGCTTTGTAAGAAGTCAATTTGTAGATCAGGTTTCATTAAAGTATTTTTGTAAACAGGGTTTTTTTGATGAGTGTCAAATGTATTGCTGATAATTTTTTTTCAAAAATGTATTGCTGGTAAGAATTTTTTTTCAAAAATATATTGCTAGTAATATTTTTTTTTTCAAAAGTATATGGATAGTAATTTTTTTAAATGTATTACTGGTAATATTGTTTTTTTATTGTATTGCTGTTATTTTTGCTATAAAAATCTATTTATATAAGTTTTATTAAAACGGGTTATATAGAAGTGTGTTTCATTAAGACGGATCCAAGTCAGCAGTAAATAAATGAGTGTTATTGGTGGAAATTTATCTATTTCTCTATTGAATCATGTTATTTAAGTCATGGCAATTATATGTGATAAATAATATCGCCCAAATGTCTGCCAAATCTGAAAGAAAAAGGAAAAATCATTAGACGCTTAAACCTAATTCACATTTAAAATTGGTCCAAGTTATTGGAACACCATTTACTTTCACAGTGTTTTGACCCCAGTTTGGGGGTTAACTATTTGCCCATAGCTGGGACCCAAACAGGTGCATCCACCCTGGTTCAAAAATTAAGAGGTGGTTCCACGCTCCTCAAAACCTCCCGATCAGAGGCTTTGCTGCCGGATGTAGTTTAACGTCATACCTAGGACGATTTAACATTTGGAATTTGGAATGCATCATTCGCTTCCCCAATATGACTTCGGATTTCCGTCTTACATTTTTTACTTAGTCTCCATATAAAGAAACGTAATATATATATATATATATATATATATATATATATATATATATATATATATATATAAACCTAGTGAGCCATTCTTTCCCTGACGATCCGTTTAGGTGAAACCTGGGTAGGTTTGTCTGGCTCACTAGGTTTATCTAAGTCAACTGTACAGTTGTATTGAGCTCTTTTGTTAGTTAGTTGTTTACTCGTATCTGGGTTTTTTCTTTGAGCTTCAGACCTGCATCTGTGCGATTTTTTTCCGGCAGAAGTTCATGTTTATAGCTCTTTCTTTTTTTTTTAAACCTTTTTTTCCCTCGAGATTGATTTGATTATTTGCAAATCAAGAATTCCAGGGTTTTTCGAGACGAATCTAGTTCTCTATATATATATATATATATATATATATATATATATATATATATATATATATATATATATAAAGTGATTGAAAAGTAACTTCCTGTGTCGAACCTTATCCTACACGTAACCGTCATATAGCCTGACATGCTATACCACTTAGCTACAGAGAAAGCGTCTGAATTTGCTAACTAGACGCTTCCTCTGTAGGTGAATGGTATAGTACGTCAGGCTATATGACGGTTCCGTGTAGGATACAGGTTCGATTCCTCTCGGATGACACATATTTTTTCTATGAAATTTCTCGTAAATTCAGGACGGTAAATGTACTTAATACTGTTTACTATAAACAAAGCATTTTCTTAAATATTTGTATTTATAAAAATAAGGTATAAACAGAATATCTACATCTATATCTATATATCTATATATATATCTATATATCTATATATATATATATACATATATATATATATATATATATATATATATATATATATAATGATGCTTAAAATTTCAAGCCATTCGAATAGAGTTTGAAACGCATGCATAATACAGATTTGCCGCTAACTTTTGTTGACAGCACCAATTGGAGGATCTTCGTATATGAGTCGAAAGAAACACTTTCGAAGGGAATGGTCCAAACTAGTATCTTATTGTTAAATCACTTGATTTTAGCTAGCCTCTCCTACACACACAAAGGATAGATAGATAGATAGATAGATAGATAGATAGATTGTCAAGGTTAACAACGATTGTATCTGCTACCTCGCCTCTAAAGTAGTTTTGGAAGTGTGATTTGCCTAGTATGCGGTCATCCATACTCCACGTATTATGCGTAAAACTATAATGTCTTGATATCTGGTGACGTGATAGAACACAGAGAGTACAGAATTCATGCCTTCACTAAAGAAGTGGTTTCCAAACGATGCGGTGCGTTTCATAGATGCGGAGGATGAGGATAGCAGGTGAGGCATAATGAGTGAAAGACAATCAAAGATTTGGAAAGCGTTTCAAAAAACTCATATGCCAAAAATAAATATGATTTCGGAATCATGGATTACTTGGAATTGCATGCATGAGTCCCAGTATAAATAGTTATGAATAATTAATGACCAATTTTATCATTGAGATATTTTTGTATTATATCAAGTATTATGAATATAGTAACTCGTGTCCACAAATTGGAGGAGAGAGTTATCAATGATAATGTTCTCACTTCGAATCTGTGGTTATCTCCTTTTAACACTGTCTCTGTATTTGTTTTTTTTTTTTTATTTTATTTTAAACTGTACTTTTTATCACAGCAAATTTTTATACCGAAAATGCGGCACAGATAAAAAAAAAAGTTTGGAAACCGCTGCCCTAAAGCAATAGTGCTAATTGAACAGCCGCAGATAAAATTTGAGTCCTATTGGTCGATTTTTTCACCTTGATAAATATTACCTACTTGGCACGTGATGATTACATAGATAAGTACAAACAGGCATACATACATACTTACATATAGACGTAGGTACGCACGTAGCTATATCAGTAAGTTCGGAGCTGAAACATAAAAAAGCATTTATTTCGTACAAGAATTTCCAAAATAAACTTTTTCCTTGTCAATGCACTTAATTCAGGAGTAAATATTACTAACACAGAACATACATTATACCGTAAAAATTTCAGGCCACGGATTTATTGGTCGTTCCACACTCACAGGCACACACACATATACACAGGCGTGCCCACAGGCAAACGCACACGAACAGATAGATAGATAGATAGATAGATAGATAGATAGATAGATAGATAGATAATTGAATGATGGCAGGCAGGGAGAAAGAAAGACAGAGATACAGGAAACATACAAACAAATGAACAGAGAGAGGGGAAGAAGATGAGAGAACATGAAGAGAGTGAGATACATAAATAAGAGAGATGATTAAATAGATATATAGAGAGAGAAAGAGAAAAAGGGGTAGAGGGCGCGTTTGAGATAGAGAGAGAGAGAGAGGAAATAGAGGAAAAACATAGAGAAAGAGAGAAACAGAGAGTATAAGATATATTTGATAAAATTGATAGATAGACAGAGACTAGACTGAGATAGATAGATAGATAGATAGATAGATAGATAGATATGATAAAAATGGGATAGATAGAAAAGAACAGTAATTTAGATGAATTAGAACATAGTGAGATTGACTGTTATATATATATATATATATATATATATATATATATATATATATAGGGAGAGAGAGAGAGAGAGATTTTAAAGTCCAGATGATAATGGTAAATAGATAAATATAAACGTCTTAGTTTAGATAGCGAAAGAAGAAAGAAAGAAAGAAAGAAGAAGAAGATGAAGAAGAAGAAGAAGAAGAAGAAGAAGAAGAAGAAGAAGAAAGTGGGGCGTGAGGGGGTTATTGTGTTGATGTAGGAAGTATCGGTAACGGAGGTTTTGCTAAGTGCGTTGTTTTGCATCTGGGTGGCCAGCTGTTAGCAACAGACACCAGCCTCTTCCGTCAAATCTCTTCGCATCACTCTATCCGGCCTAGTGAAGCGGATGTATCGACCGAAGAGTGTGAGCAAACGAACTACACTGCACCATCCAGTATCAGGGTGTCCGTCTGCATCACTAATGAATTCAGTGCATTGACAAGGAAGAAGATTATGCCGAAAAATAAATATAAATGAAATATTTTCACCATTAGACTTCGAAAACTGTTCAATTGAAGTACCTACATACACACACGCACTCATACATACATACATACATATATATATATATATATATATATATATATATATATATATGCAGTTAACTTTGAAAGTCGAGGTAAACTATGAAGGATGGTACTTTTTATACACCCGCGAGCGCGCACACACAGACACGCACGCTCGTGTGCACACGCACATTATAGTTAGATAGATATAAAAAGTGGAGAGTAAATTCAACATCGACCAGCCACAGTTCGATACATGCTTGAACATAATCTTCAGGGCATTATATATATATATATATATATATATATATATATATATATATATATATATATATATATATATATATATATATATATATATATATATATATATATATATATATATATATATATATATATATATATATATATATATATATATATATATATATATATATATAATTCATCGCGTCCGGAAGAAACCTCAACAGAATGCAGAAATCACTGCACGGCCGTTTCGTTTGATATTTGGGACTCACCAGCAGTACGCATCCACTACCGGGAATTGAAACCCGAACAACCAGATTATCAGACAAACGTCATACCAACTGTATCAACGGGCCTAGGTGACGCAGAGGTAGCGAATTAGACTCGATATAGCGTGGTGGAATTATCCGAGTTTCCCTTACTCATAGGACTGTGCCCCAGCAATCCACGACTACTATCCCCAAGCCGCTCCATCCAGAGCATTAGAAGCCGGTTCAAGCAAGGATATAAAAGGGATAGAAATTATTATGGGGGTTAGTCGTATGTGTGTGTGTGTTTGCGCATCTAATACGTGTTAGGTGTCGACTCGTAAAGTTAGTACGGCCATCACTGATACGTAAAGCCCTTCATTTAAACTCCCACCCCACAACACTGCAAACATCAGTTGTGTGATAAAGCCAGCCAACAATCTGCATTGTCTGTCACATATGTGGCATATCAAATCATCTCTGCGTGGTTGAAGGAGACTTTGATTATCATTCCTTCCATGTGAAGGTCGGGCATTCAAAGCATATCATGTCCTTAAATACAATTGACTGTCGGGGTGTTCGTGTGACCACTGGTGACTGAGTAGACACGCCCTGGACAGACATATCAGATGAATCTCCGCACCGGTATATATATATATAAATAAAAGTGAACATTGAAGTCAACACAGAGGCGCCAGGCTGTTTCATGCTGGACACCTCTGAGTGTTGACTTCAATGTTCACTTTTATATTTATATTTATATACGCTCTATATCTGATATTGAGCACTTTATCCCATAAATATAGTGAAAAATATATAGAAAATAGGAAAGAACTTGTTAGATAAATAATCCAAAGTTCTTTAGTATTTTTGTTATTATTTTGAAAAAATAGTGCTCGATACAAAAGTAGAGCATAAACATAACTATTTATTTAAAAATATGATTCCAACATAAAACTACACATTATTAAGTTTCTAAATAATAAAAATCTATTAAACAATAGACATGAGTTAACGGTTTTTTGCCGACATCATCAGATTTTGGCATTCAATAATTAGCATAAAAACAAACAAACAATTAATAATTTTTAAATTCCATAGTCCTAATAAATAGTTTTAATGCCCTACAAAAAAGATAACCCTTTATGAAGTCGTCAAAAAACAAATGTTAGCGATTTACGACAGTTTTTATATACACAAAACCCTTTCAGAAAAAATAAAAAATAAAATAAATAAATCTCCATAGACACTTAACCAGACTAGACGATGTCATCTTCCGCTTTAAATTTAGACACCCCAACCTTACCCTGACTTGACATCTGTGAATGTAACTGAGATATTGATACAAATTATTAACACCATACGCCTCTTTTCTTTAAACAAATGCTCTAGCCTCTACCATAGAAATTTTGATTTCAAAAATGAATATGCTTATAAAACGCGTAAATTTCAGAAATAGGTTATTCCCAAAAAAAATTTCGCTTGAAGATGTAACAGAACTTAGTACTTTAATTCAAATAATTATATTGAAGTTTTCGGCTCTTGTTTCGAAACATGAGAACTCTTATGTAGCGTGTTGGAATCATATTTTTAAATAAATAATTATATATATATATATATATATATATATATATAATTATTGGAGCAGAGGGAAAATAAACAAAAATTAAATTCTATTTATTACTATTAATGCTCTGTCTCTTGATATATAGTACGAATGACATTTGATCATATATCGTATATATATATATATGTGTGTGTGTGTGTGTGTGTGTGTGTGTGTGTGTGTGTAGAAACACACATCCTCTGACATATGAATATATACGGTTGTGCTTGAAGCAATCGGACGTATAACCACACTATATATATATATATATATATATATATATATATATATATATATATATATATATATATATATATATAAATACATATGCACACACATACACATATCCTTACATATACATATACATACATATAGCCATACATATACATACACATTCATGTGCATATATATATAGATACATATACATATAGATACATATACATGCACATATACATACCTGCATATATACATATACATATATTACCCATACATATACACATATATACATACATGGTGGCTGTCGACTCGCAAAGCGTGTATGATCATCACTGTCACGGCCAGCCATTCACTTAAAGTCCCCTACCAACAACAATAGATTCATCGATTGTGTGAGCGAAAGTGGCTCATGAAGCCAGCCAACGATCTGCATTTCCTGTCACATATGTGGCATATCAAATGATCTCCGCATAGTGGAAGGAGACTTTGATCATCATCACTTCCAATGTGCCCTTTGATATGTGCTTTGTCAGAACGCCTCTCTTCAGTTCTGCATATTTTTGTAATGCCTCGTGGAAGAACATGTCGTTAACAATACGAGCTCTCCAAGAAACCTGGTCTTCAACTAGAGTCTCCAAGTTATCCAGATCAATATTGCACTTGTATAGTGACTCTTTAATTACACTATTTACATTATTCGGACTATTGTCCTCATCTTTGTCGCCATATTTATTACAACGTTTCGGCCGTTGTACGCTCCGGCCTTCTTCAGGTGGGTGGAATGTCAAACTTAACCCTTTATTTGGCTCACTGGTGTAGACTGTTCTAGTTCCACGTGCCATGTTTAATGGATGTCAGTTATCAGTTATCTCCTGTTAATTGCCCTCTCCAAGTTCTCCACTGCCTTAACCAGGTATTGAACTCACACTCTTTGGGTCCAGTCACTGGATTTAACTGATGCCTTTATCCACTGTATGGCGACAAAGTTGAGGACAATAGTCCGGATAATATAAATAGTGTACATAATACCTCATCTCAGAAATATTAAGACAATCTTTGTAACGAAGTTTGGTCTTTTGCTGCTGTCTGTTTACTCATTTCCAATTCTCCATACATTTTTTGTTTTCGAATTGTCATCCGTCATACGGACAACATGGCCAGCCCATCGCAATCTGCAATTGTGTATAAGTGCTTCAACAGAGTGTGAATTGGCCCTTTGTAGAACAACAGTATCAGGGGTTTATTTCAAGCACAAACCGAAGGCAGCTTTGATGAAGACGTTCCAGTATCTTCAGATATCTACGATAGATCACCCATGTCTCACATGGATATTGTTGAGTTGATATAACGCAGGTATTGTATATTTTAAGTTTTGTCTACCTTTTTATGCTCTTCTGACTATACACGGACCTTGAGTGCTGCAAATGCATCGGAGGCCCTCTTAATCCGTAACGTTATCTCATCGTCAAAAGAGCAGTTGCGGTTGAGGGTGCAGTCAAGACATACAAATTTGTCAACTACCCCAAATCAGTCTATATTTCTGAGATGAGGTATTATGTACACTATTTACATTATTCGGATTATTGTCCTCATCTTTGTCGCCATATTTATTACAAGGTTTCGGCCGTTCATTATCTGTCTATATATCTGAGATGAGGTATTATGTACACTATTTACATTATTCGGACTATTTTCACCTTTCTCGCCATATTTATTACAACGTTTCGGCCTTTCATTATCTGTCTATATTTCTGAGATGAGGTATTATGTACACTATTTACATTATTCGGATTATTGTCCTCATCTTTGTCGCCATATTTATTACAAGGTTTCGGCCTTTCAGTATCTGTCTATATATCTGAGATGAGGTATTATGTACACTATTTACATTATTCGGACTATTGTCCTCATCTTTGTCGCCATATTTATTACAACGTTTCGGCCTTTCAGTATCTGTCTATATTTCTAAGATGAGGTATTATGTACACTATTTACATTATTCGGACTATTGTCCTCATCTTTGTCGCCATATTCATTACAACGTTTCGGCCGTTGTACGCTCCGAAATTGGTCTCCATATTTTCGCTATATCGGCCGGAGCGTACAATGGCCGAAATGTTGTAATAAATATGGCGACAAAGATGAGGACAATAGTCCGAATAATGTAAATAGTGTATCCCAAATCGATTACCATTAACGTAAATTGATGGCTCTATATACTGAATTTCTCCGGCAGGCGGATACATCACCACTGCCTTGTCAAGGCTGATGGACAGTCCAAAAGTTTTACTCCTGTGCGTGCTGAATAGTGTCGGCGACCAGGTCACAGTCATCGGTATAGAGAAGCCTGCGCACTAAACTCAATAAAGCCTTTGTCCTTTCCACACACCTACGTATGTTGAAAAGCTTGCCAGTTGACCTGTACCTTATCATAATACCCTCATGGCAGTCCCCCAACGCATCAATTGCAAAGTAGATAGAAAAGAATATAGGAACCAGAAAATCTCTTTGCTTGACTTCAACCTTGATGGGCCTGGTAGACACAGCCAAAACTGACACAGGCTTCCATACCGTCATGAAAGGACCTCAGAATCTTAAGAAAGTGGGGAGACAGCACAATTTCGAGAGAATCTTCCAGAGACCAGCACGATTAACAGTGTCAAAAGCCTTCCTCAGATCTACAAATATTTAATAAAAGTCCATTTGTTGTTCATAGCTCTTTTCTTGGATTTGTCATGCCGTGAAAATCATATCTGCCGTCCCTCCGTGTTGGCGGAAACCACACTGTGACTCAGGCAGTATGTTGTCAACTATGCCCTGGTTTAATCTTAATAGGATAACAGAGGTAAGATATGACTGTCGAAAATAGAAGAGCAATCCCTCTATAATTTCTCCATCTGTCCAAACCATTACAATATGATCATACATAAGTTGACTTAAATGTATTCCACTGTCATGGAATATCTCAGTAGGAAGGCAGTCAAGTGCAACAACCCTGCCCATGTTGATTCCCTCCATGCGACGCAGATCCTCGCCCAGAGATGGTTGGCTGTCAAGTTCTGTGGGTCTTTGAGTTATTTTCTCGAGAACCCCATGCCTGTTCAGTAAACCATGAGTGTTTCTTTCATCTTTTGGACATACCATCCATGTCTGTGAGATCACTGCCGTCCTCTATTCATCTTAGCCTTCACTAGGGCATGACCAGTCCAACAATCCGCACCACGCAGAGATCTAACAATATGGACATCCTGCATATCGCTCTTGCGGACGATGATATAATCAGTGAGATGCCACTGGCGAGAATGAAGATGCATCCACGTCCTAACATGATCATCCTTGTGCTTGAATTATGTGCTGGAGATAAAAAGATTAAACTCAGTTGCAAAGTTCGAGAAGCATTAAGCCATTAGTGTTGATTTCTCCGACGACATATTTCCACAAACTACTCAATGTCTCCCAATTCGCACCAACTCAGTCGTTGAAGTCACCGAGAAGGACATTCTTGTCATCTTTTGGAATCAAGTAGAGTATACATCTCAAGGAGTCATAAGACTGAGGCATTAAAATGTCGGCACTATCCATCTGGAACCATACACGGATCTTGAGTGCTGCAAATGCATCGGAAGCCTTCTTAATCCGTAACGCTATCTCATCGTCAAAAGAGCAGTGGCGGTTGACGGTGCTATCAAGTAGGCGCTAATAATTGTAGCATATCGTGATCCATTGAGATGTAGGCGAAGGGTCATTAAACGGTCACTAACTCCTTTAGGAAGTTCAGCAAGCCGTGACACAAGTGTGCTACTTATAGCAAAACCCACACCAACTACTCTATCTTCCTAACCCCAATTTTCTTTTCATGGGGAAATTGTAGTCAGCTACAACTTCTTGAAGTTGACCATCACAAGCTAAACGAATTGCTGAGAGAACAGCTACATCTAGAGAATATCTCTCTAGATGCCTAGACACCAGACCTGTTCTACTTTCAGGATAAGATCCCAAAGGATTATCTATGAGATTCCGTACGTTCTAACAAGATAGTTTCAGTTTCATCCTTAGTTTTTTTTTTTACTTTTGTTCGAGCGCAAAATTGACATTCACCAGCCGCACTATACTGGCCAGATGAACGAAACTGGCCATCATTTCTAGAGCCTTTCAACAATTTTCTAGTGAGCAGTGCTCTCCTAAAAAGGTCTGTTCAGACACCCCGGGAGGAACCGAAAGCCACCTCTGTCTCAATAAAGGTGGGCTAGCGACTTTACATCTACCCAGATGACATGAAATGTGCCAAGTCAGCAGCTACGCGCTTCCAGCCCATCAACCCTGTACGTGTCACTGTATCACCTTGCACGCACGCACACACACACACACACAAATACACACATATATATATATATATATATATATATATATATATATATATATATATATATATAAGTACCACACATAAAAAATACACACATTTTTTAAATTGAATATTTAATGTCATGCTATTCCAACAGTTGACTGGAGATTTCTAAAAACCGATTGAATCAACGGCCACGTGTCTGTGAACAAGGTGAGCCTTCACATCCCAGGGCATCAGCTATAGTCAGAACCCGTAGTGGCATAGGTTCCGCCTGGTCTACTTGACCAAGACACGCTACGAATGAGTTACATATCGGATCGTTCGTCATATGGGATTATCACTGGTAGATCCTTCACATAGCCATAGAACATTGGCACGCAATCGAGACGTGTGGCGGGAGCTGGTCAGATTCCCAGTTACACAGCAACCCTACGTCAACATTCGGTCATGGTACTGATGGTGTTATTGATGATGATGATGATGACGACGACGACGATAATGATGATGTTTTCAGATCACATTTCAGTAAAGGTCTCCACAAAGCAGCATGTGAGGGGTCTAAGATTGATGATACCATGATGCGCCAGTCCGGATTGCATTCTTAACGAACCAATGCATTAAAAACCAGTGTAAAACAAGTGGACTTATTTAATTATAGAACACATTTGCGTAGTGCATAAATTTAACATATCCGCCATTCCTGTAGATGATCGTTTGGGTTCAAGTTCCCAGGGATACCATCACTTTCTCTTTATTTGACAGGGATTTGGTTTTGAACAAATCTAATTATGTTTAGGTGTTCATCGAATAACATTTTCTGTGTTGAAGAAAGCAAACACATTCAATATATTTCGGCGCCCTGTTGGATGAGACAGAGAAAATCACTGAAAAATACGAAAACTGAAGGAATCAGAATATATGCTACGACACAAAATATCTCCTAAGCCGGCCAAGCATAGAAATGAATACAATATGGGAAACAGTAATACGGAGTGCTAGAGTAAATCAAAAATAACAACGGAATTGCAATATGTGTTCTGGTTACTGAGACATTAGGCTTATAAGTCCTAAATGGCCCAGTGGATAAAAGCGTTGGTGGAATCCAGTGACTTGACACAAAGTGTTAGTGAACAAAAACTTGGAGACTTAAAAGTTAAAAGGGAGATAACTGAGACATTCGGAATATGCATGGTACGTGGAACTAGAACAATCTACGACGGTGGACGGAATAACGGCTTCAGTTCGAAATTACAATCATCTGAAGAAGGCCGGGGCGTACAAGGGTCGAAACGTCATGAACATGACAATGAGATGAGGACAACAGTGAGAACAATGTAAATAATATATACACACACGCGTGCGCACGCAGGCACACGCACACACACACACACACACACACACATATATATATATATATATATATATATATATATATATATATATATGTATATATATATATATATATATATATATATATATATATATATATATATATTGTGTATTTATGCAGCAATCCTTCTTTCATGCGCATTTCATTGAATACGACAGACAAGGTGCTTTGATTTAGTATTTTTTATACAATTTCTCATGCGATCTAATAATTTATTTTCTTTTCGGATGATAAATTATATAAAAACTGTCCGAATGTTCTTTTTATCCGAGCGCTTTCGGCTATACGTTTAGCCATTTTCAAGGACTAAATATTTTAACTGTTAAATAAAAAATAGTTTGTTCTATGTATGTTTTATAACATGTTTTCATTTTTCAAAACACAGTCAAGATATTGGGTCCATGTTCAAAGTTAATATTATTAAGTGTTTTTTTTTTGTTTTTATTAATAAGGCTTCTGTTATTTTTAGCCCTTTTTTTGCCTGTAGATGATGCTATTATATTAGTGTTGTCAACAGGTATGTTACGAATTAGTCCGTTAGGTCTCCATGAATATTTAAATGAGATCTATGGTCAGAAAGATGTAGAGTGAGTCTGCGTGTCAAACATGTAGTAGTGTGGCCTATATAATTATTTAAGAATTTTGAGTGATCAGGAATACAATTCCTTAATAGGCATTTAAATTCGTAAATAATATTTGCCCTATATATATATATATATATATATATATATATATATATATATATATATATATGTATGTTTCATTAGATACGACTAACAAGTTACTACGGTTAAGTTTTTTAGTTAATTTTTCTTGTGTTCTTATTAATTTACTTCTTTTCTAAAAAGAAGAAAATTCTGTCATAAATTCTGTAGAAATTGTTCAAAAGTTTTTTTGTTTGAGGGTTATATTTTAGCTATCATCAAGGGTGATTTTATTTTCGAAATACACTGGGAAACATTATTAATAAAAAGAAAAAGACAATATTAGATAATGTCAACTTTTAACACGAAAAAACTTAAATAAATGAAACCGCAGTACCTTGTCAGTCGTTTATATATACATATATATATGTGTGTGTGTGTCTGTGTGTCTGTGTGTGTGCGTGCGTGTAGTGTGTGCGATGGATAAATTGACGCCATTTTATATTATTCATTTCGCGCATGCGTGTTGCTTGTTTTTGATTTTGTTGACTGCACATTATAGTAAGGTCAGTTGGACATCGTCTGTGAGAAAAAGAATACCATGACCCAATTCACTCCGACAGAAATTTGGAAACGACATACTGTACTGCTTGACATTCAAATACGAACATTTCAGAGTGTTTGTGTGTCAATCTGAGGTCAGGACAGAGGATTCGGAAAGAGTTGGATGAGTTTAATGGTGATTACGAAGGTGCACAAGTTCAGAAAACTCACTCTTATCGTTCTGATGACAAAGAAAAAGAACTCCCGAATTTGTTGGTGTAGGCCTCTGACTCAACACGAAGGCCCACATCAAGTGCCTTAAGCAGGTAGTACGGCAATGAGTCAAGAAGGTAGCTACTGGAAGATCCTATGGCTGGCAACAGGACTCTGCACCATGCCACACAAGAAGAAGAACCCAGTCATGGCTGTCAGAAATTTCTGCAACCACATCAACCCTTACACCTGGCCACCTAACTCCCCGGACTGAAAACCTCTTGATTATGTGTGGGGTGCTGTTGAGCGAGACACCAACAAAACATCTTGTAACACCAAAGATGAACCGAAGGCAAGGATTATGGCAATATTCACCAACTTAAGCAAGGAGACCGCCCAGAAAAATTGCAGGAGATTCCGAAGTCGTCTGGAGGCCTTTTATTGAATCAATCTACTCTTTAGTATTTGAAGATACTTTTGCGAAATTTTGGTAGATATATCTGTTAAAATGAGATACCAGTATTATTTTCATTTTTGTGTAATTTAGACGACAATTTATCCATCGCATCCTATATAACGAGTGTTCCAATAACTTTTAAAATGTGAATTAAGTTTAACCGTCTAACGGTATTTTTTTTTCTGGCGGACATTTGGGCGATATTATCTTTCACACATAATTTCCATGACTGAAATAACATGATTCAATAGAAAAATAAATGAAATTTCACCAATAATACTGATTTATTTACTGCTGACTTTGATCCGTCTTAATGAAACACCCTTTATTTTTCTTATATTTTCTTATTTATTTTCTCTAGATATTTCTTTTTTTCATATTCCCATACATTATAATTACTTTCTTTATGTTAATCCTCATTTCCACACGTATTTTTTCTATTTCATTTCTTCCCTTATCGTCATTAGTTTTTATTTTCATTCATTTTTACCTCCCTTTAACCCTTAACGTTATATTGACTACACGAAAGCAGCGCCTTTAAATTTAAATTTTAAATTTGTAATCATTGTTTTTCCTTATACTTGTTTCTATTCTTCTCAATTTTTTTCTAATTTAAAAAAAAATGTAACTCATCTGCATCGCATTTAACATACATCTGTGCAATTTTATTTTTGCGCCACGTAGCATTGATACTCCCATAAGCCATTTGTTTAATTTAAATAACATACATCTTGTGCCCGACGAGCTGGTAATCCAGCGAAACTTTAGTAGGTACACGTATATATACTAATTAACATATATCTTTGTTCTGTATAACCACATCAAGCACTATTATGTTTACACCTCAAGTATAAACTTGACTATTTATTTGCGTGTCCGTGCCTGCACATAAGCACGCGCGTATACCGTTGCTTATATCTAGCCGTTTAATTTATCTATCATATATATATATATATATATATATATATATATATATAATGGACTCTCCCTTCGGTTTCGACGCATGAGGATCTGACAGCTTATTGATTCAGTTATGAAATATTGTGCGAAAATCTTGAGTGGCATTTAAGACCCGCTAGTGATTTACAAAGGAGGCCACATATGGAGCAAGTGTGAGGATTGTGAGATGAGATCACTGTTAGATTGACTTACCTTTTAGATTTTGCTCTCGCTTCTTGAAGAGGGATTCAGACAAGCAGATTGAAAATTGCTGAGTCCACTAAAACACATTGATCTCTATTCTACGCGATCCAATACTAAGCGCTGAAGGGTGTTATGTAGTATATTGACTGTGTTATGTGGTATATATATATATATATATATATATATATATATATATATATATATATATATACTTTATCATTGTTTTTTCTTGTTTCTTTCTCAGTTTTGTCTCTCATGTGCGTTGAGGTGAAATGGATATCGGCTCGGAATGAGAAATTGGAGATCCAAGATCGAATTCTGGTCGAGTTCTTTACATTCAGTAACGTACACATACCGTTGGGTTATGACTGAATCCATCTATTCTACCCGATCCCAGCTATGGGCTGAATTGCAGGACAGCCTGGTTTCTATTACCTTGTTTGGCAACCAGTCTACCGCGGAAAGAAATGGCAACCTACAGCGCTAAAATCTTCTGCCTAGTCAGTTATGAATCGAAAGAGACATGATCGCCCAATACTGTATCACGTATGGTATATGACTGACTCTCCGGAGACAAAGGCACTCATCTAACACGCCAGTCACCAAAAATATAAAAATCTTTAAATGTGCATATTGAGCCTGGTAACTATTACAATCGGTTATTATACGAATAGTAATAATAGTAATAAAATATTACAATAATATACATAAATATAAATATATATACATATATATATATATATATGTGTGATGTGTGTGTATATACAAATATATATGTGTGTGTGCGTGCATGTGTGTGAATTAATAGAAGTAAAAGGTTTATCATTTAGCTGATTGGTGTTACCTTCAGCATCCCGACTCCAGAGGTTCGTAGACAGAACCCTCCGTAAGCGTCATGTGGTGTCAACAATGGACTGCATATACTTCTCGATTTTTCTTTTATATATGCACTTTTCATTGGAGACAGTTTTGTTTTGTTTTTTTCATAGTGTATATGCGCATAGTTGAGTGTGTGTGTTCGTGTGTGTGCGCCCATGCACCCGTCTGGGCGTATGTGCGGACGTGTAGAATGGCGTGGTTATTTGTCCGTCGATTTGTGTGTGTGTGTGTTTACTTTACGCTCATTCCTTATTCTTTTCTTACTTTTTCTCTTTTTCTTCTTTTCATTCAATTGTAGCCATTTTGACTTCCGGTTTTCTAAATATATACTGATGTTAATTCTGCAGCGTTCTAAAGTTTTCTTGAGTTCGGAAAATTATAACTATATAATGGACGTAACAGCAATATTGTTCAATTGTTAGATTAACCTTTGAATCGTTGTATCTTAGAAATGATTAAATATATCTTACTGGAGTCTTCCGAAATTTTTACAACACTATTGGACTCTGCTTTGAACAAGGAGAATGTCTTTTGCTCTAAGTTAAAATGATGATCCCTCCTGATCCAGTTTTCTTCTCTACTATTCCCACCTTTTTAAACTAATTGACCGTTCGCTTGATAGTTCTTGAAAGAATTTTGTAGATGGAAGCCAGATTATGATTGATGGTACCATTACTGAAGGACAGAATGATCTTTTTCCTCTCACCATTGCTCAGTTGGGACGACATTGTGGGGCTGACACAAAATGATTTTAACTTGTTCTCTTTCTAGCTGAATAACTCAAAAGGTGTTTCAGTGAATCTTACGACATATGATGTCAAGATGGCTAAAAGTCATATCTGAAAATCTGGAAAAAAATAAATTAGTTTAGTGGTTTTTTAGATATTAAGCATTTTGTTGGGTGGTCAATTATCTCATACTGTCACTCACGGTACTTGATGAACTTAAGTAAATGGATGGCGGAACAGGGTTTTGGAGAAATAAGGAAAAGACAAAATTTATTAACTGCTACAAAGGACAGGAAATTGTGGAGAGCCTCATCGCCTACGTCGTGAGGAGACGTGGCACATAAAGAACTGTTACACGAACTTGCGTGTCTGTATCGGTGTTGTGGAGCTATTTCGCAGTGGAGGATTGTATTTGTACTAAATCGGTCCTAAGTAGATTCGACGTACAAAACGTTAGGAACTTGATATAATAGGCATTACGCAGAGTAATCTTGTGGTGGTCACTGATACTTTCGTATTCGACTAACTGTCGTCCGACATCGACTCACTGACTGACTGACGATATTCAGTCACCCCCCACACGAGGGCGTCATGTGGCACACGGCCTTTTTAACGTGGGCATTCCGAGCCCGTGGGCCCGGCCAAAATATGCCCATTGAACCCGTATAAACGGGTTCAGGGCCGGTCTACCTCCCCGAAGGAGACTCCGCCCTTCGGCGTAGCTTCCTTCGGGTTCCTCCTGTCCGTAGGAAGAGAGTACAACCAAACAGTCGGTAGTGAACTACTGACTGACGATATTCAGTCACCCCACCCCACGAGGGTGTCATGGGGCACAAGGCCTTTTTAACGTGGGTATTCCGGAAAATAGCCCATTGAACCCGTATAAACGGGTTCAGGGCCGGTCTACCTCCCTGAAGGAGACTCCGCCCTTCGGCGTAGCCTCCTTCGGGTTCCTCCCGTCCGTAGGATGAGAGTATAACCGAACAGTCGGTAGTGAACTACGGACTGACTGCATCGTTACTCTTACTAATCCTACTTATTATAGGTGGGAGAGTCTATTAACTATAGAATAGGTGTGTTCCACCATAACAATCGGTTATCAGATAACGATAGTCTCCTCTGTCCAATCCTTTTTCCGCATTTTAAGATCTTAGGAAATTTCCCACCGCCTCCGGAAATACCTCTAATAATCGAGATGATACGAACCTGGCAGCTGATCGAGCTTAAACAGCTCGATGCGAGAAAACGGAGTTGTATTAGATTGGTGCAAAAATAATGACGTAATAATGTCGTGACGTTAAAAAATACGTCAAAAAACGACATTATTACGTCATTATTTTTGCACCAACCTAATAAAATTCAACCAAAATCATATCATTTTATCACCGGTCAAAATCTGACTTTTCTCCAGTCTCCATGAACGGTTAACCTTTGGCATGCGTGCCAAATATGGCACACCGATGACTTCTTTCTGGCACGCGAAACTTACTCATTAAATTCCCTTTTATTCTTTCTCTTTTTTCATGTCTATCATTATCTCATGTATTTTCATTTTCTTCCTTTTGCAGATTGCTCACAATGTCACGATCATTTGCTAAGAAACGATGTCAATCAAATGAAGAAGATATTAGAGAATTTAAAGAATACTTGACTGAAAAAATGTAGCATGATTAATAAAGAAAATTAATCCTTATGCATTCGTTTCTAGGGACTTCTTCTGGGGTAAGGGACAGTTTGAAAATGTACAGAAGAACTTCAGTAGTAAAACTGAAGAGGAAGAAAGAGAATGAATTTTTCGTGAACTGAGCAAGACAAAAAAAAACAGATACTTTTATGAACTTTATTTCAAATAAGCCCAGTTCTAACTTAGTTGCTGTTAGTTTTAAGATTTCAGAAATATTTGTTGGCACGTAGAAAAAAATTATGTCAGAGCTTTGGCCGGTTTTAGCACGCACTCTCAAAAAGGTTGACCACCTCTGACATATACGACCCATTGCCAAAGATGCTGGAAAAGTGGTTCACTTTTCACTCTGGATGGTCCAAACTTGTTTACCCGGCCTTGTGGGGAAAGATCTGTTTTCCACCGTGAAGCCCCTTCCTCGCAGAATCAAGTCATTTCTCTTTCACTATTCCCATGGCAATTGTTCGAACGAGCTCCATTTCATACGTCCACCAATTCTGCTGCTAGGAAATTTCATTCCATGTGTCCTTCTAGATAATTTGTCTCTCCAGAATCTCTCCTCCATATTTATAAATTATCATTCGTCTTGCTTTTAATACTTCTGCCACATCTGCTCTAATGCTCTTATTTAGAGAATCTGCAATGTTATTGGACCTGACCTGCCATCTCGACTTCAGTCCATTACCCACTGCCGTAGCATAGATTCCTTGTGTCTTTTTTATAAATACTTTCATGGTAATTGTTCTGAAGACATTTTCTCTGTGGTACATGGTACCTTGACTTTATACTGGAAAGCAAGAAGCCGGATAAAAGTTCCACAAGCGAGAAGTGCGAGAGAAGAAACTATTAGCACAAAACTTACGGCTTACATCAGTAACAATCCAATTTACAGTAATATATATTTTTGTTACCTCACCTTTTTGTTATAAATTGTTTCCTTTTTTTTCTTGTTATGAGCGACCTTCTAGTAGACCTACTTTTATTGTTTTAATAGAATTTAGTAATCCCTGTGAAAAGATTTCACTCTAATCCATGTTGTTCTTTTTCTAAGCCCGGATTATTCCAATCATTGCTCATTCCACTTGAGTACTCAGTTGACATATTTATTTATTCTTAACCATTGTTTCCCCAATACGATGAGTCGCTCAAGGTAGAGCATTGTAAGCATACACAGGGATGGAGCAAGAGGTAAATATTAAAATATGTAGCATAGGTAACGGTTAACCCTTGACTTGAAGAGTTTAATATTGTATTGACCTGGGAAGTATCCTCTCAGGAGCCTGTTCTACTACTGTCATAACCTAGGAAGGGTTACTGAATGAGGAATAGCCAAAACAGACGTTGGGAATGAAATGGCAATCTTTATAACATCAATAAAATTTAAACTTCTCCTTCGTCAACCTGGCTGTGTGTGGTCTTGCTGAAACAAAGCCCGACCACAATTGACTAAAGCAGGATACTCTTTCTTTAGTTTGTCGTACACTCTGTCTAGCTGCCGGCAATAAAGTAAGCGTTGATGGCTCGACCGTGTGGAACAAGGTCAAAATGCAGTACTCCATGGAAATTCCACCGGACAGAGATCAAGATTTGTTTTTCTTTCCGCTTCCTAAACGAGTCAGGACTTTATGGCCAACCTAATATATATATATATATATATATATATATATATATAGATAGATAGATAGATAGATAGATAGATAGATAGATAGATAGATAGATAATTAGATAGATAGATAGATAGATAGATAGATAGATAGATAGATAGATAGATAGATAGATAGATAATATTAGTGGTAAATATACACATACATATGCAAAATATATAAATATATATACATAGGTGCATACACATACATATATATTTTTGAATAAAAAATTCCAAGAGGATAGAATCTAGGTAGAACTCAATGTCCAGGACAGAGTAACAATATAATAAAAAGGCTTAAACACTAATATTCCATGGTCATAATTTATTTCCGGGGTTGTTTTTTCTGTTTTCTTTTTGAATTTGTAGGTCTGATGAATTGGATCGTATTTACGATTCCAATGGAATAAATTATGACCATGGAATATTAGTGTTTAAGCCTTTTTATTATATATGACAGTTTTGTTCTGTCGATACTTTAAATAACTTTTTGCTTTCATCCATTCATTGTCGTATTCCATTTATTGATCTCTTTCTCTTCGGTCCTGCCAACACCCTCTTCACTCTTTATCTATTCATTCTACCGCCATTCGTTTTTCTCTATTATCTCTCTTACTATTCATCCTCTCATTATCCTTCTCTTCCTCTTTATTTCCCATTCTTTCTCTCTCATTTTCCTTTGTTCCTATTCACTCCCTTTCTCACGTTTCACGCGATTCCTTTTCTCTTTTTATCGAATTCTTTCAGTTTTCTCTCTTTCTTTATCCTTTTTCTTAGCTTCGTTCTTTTTACTCTGTACACTCTAGTTTCTTCTTTCTCTCTCTCATTCTTTCAATCTATATATCTTCCTTTTCTTTCACTCTCTATTCTATCAGATTCTTTCACATCTTTCTCTTCCTCTCAAACTTACACATTTCAATTCCCTTTCCCCCCTTTCTTTTCTCCTCCATATTTTCACTTTTTCTTTCTTTCTTTCTTTCTTTCTTTCTTTCTTTTATATCTCTTTAATTTTCTTTCTTTCAGTCCTATTCTCATAATCTCCCTTTTTTCTTTCTTATTATTCCCCCTTCTTTCTTTCATTCTTTCTTTCTTTCTTTCTCTCTTTCCTTTTTCCCAGTTGAACACTTTCCTCCTCTTCATCTCTACTTTCTTCTCTCCCCATTTTCATTATCTTCTCTTTATCTTCTATATCTCTACCGCTTGCTTTCTTTCTTTCTTTCTTTATTTCAATCTTTCTTTATTTCCTCGTCTTCTTTCTCCCTTTTTTCTTTCAGTTCCTTTCTTTTTTTCTTTAGCTTTACTTCAGTCCAACTATCGATCTCTTTTCTCGCCTTTCTTTCTTTCTTTCTTTCTTTCTTTCTTTCTTTCTTTCTCGACTCTCGCTATGTATCTGTCTGTCTCTCTCCCGTCTCATTTTTCGCTTTTTTATCTTTCTCTTCAAGTGTCTGGCTTCTTCTATAAGGAGTGGAGCAAGTTGAATTTCATACACATAATTCCAATAATTAAGTATTATTAGAAAATGAAACGGAAAAAAGGAAGGGGGGGCGAGAATTGTTTACTCGGTGTATTAGTGTATGATAGGCGGTGTGTGTATATATATATATGTGTGTGTGTGTGTGTGTGTGTGTGTGTGTGTGTGTATGTGTATTTATGCGCGCGCGAGTGATAGACTATTATGCCAGGTTTTTTGTCGAAAGTGTTCGGGACCATTCCAAGTACTCCAACAACGGTAGACACAACTGCCGTTTTCTAGTTCCAAATTATTTCTACTCTCTTTAGGGGTTTAGATAATTATTTTTCTAGCTTTTCCGCTTCTTTCGATTTTATTCTACTACATGTTTTTTCCTTGTTTACGATAACTACATTTTATCTTCTGGGATAAATTGAATAAACAAACCCCAAAATTCAAGAGCATTTTAAGACTTTCTCGTTTGTGCATAAATCATTGATTTGCATGATCAAATCTTGGTTGCTTGCACAGTTCTCAGTGTATCACACTTTCTGCCCAATCACATCTACTTTTGCAATTTTTGGAGCAAAATTAGTTTGAAAATTAAACACCGGTTTTGAGTAGGCGGTGATTAAATTTTCCTGCTCTCTCTTTTCTACTAATCCGATTTGTTTACAGGATCAAACCGAAACCCTTTGTTATTTAATCATTTATTCATTCATGACTGATTTCTGTTCACTAAACTCTCATTCTACGAATTTTCCCGAGACCTGGGGTAAGGCAGGTTATTAAATATAAACATTGTTTGCACATATTCTGATGTTAGGTGATACTTAACATGTACAATATTTGTATTTTCTTTACATTGATGAAGATGAGCAGTTCCATACAGTGCGATTTTTTAATCTCTTGTAAACAGGATCCTCTAAGGATATTGTTCATTTGCTTATCGGAGCTATTTTTTTTTTTATCGTAACCAGCATTCAAAATATTATAGATTTGACAGTAGTTTGTGCTACAGTTCTCAATTTAAAATATTTAAATTTACTTATTTCATATTCATTTCCCATTTTCATTAGATTTACTTTTTTTTTAATATTCTTTAACAGATGTATTTTATGTGATGGTCCTGGCATATACAGAATGTGCCCCAAAATTGACATAATTTAAAATGTGAATATCTGAGTAACTCCATGACCCCGACAAACGAAATTATACAGGCTTCATGTTGAACACGAAACGATTTATTTATCAAAATTCAAACAGGATATGCAAAGAGATGTAGATTTTACAACCGATTTCACAAAGCTTCCCAAATGTTCAGCATGTACACCACCTGTGGCACGACACACTTCAAGTCGGTTGTACAACTCTTGCCAAACACGCTGTAGCATGTGTTGCGTAACGTTCTTCAGCACCTCAGTGCGGGCTTATCTTATGGAGATTCTACCAGGACGATGAATCGGGCCTGCCAGTGATAATGACAGTGTGCTGTTGAAATGGCCAACACATTCACTTGACTTAGCACCTAGTGATTGTCTTCTATGGACCTATGTGAAATCCTTGACCGTTGTTGTCGATTTAAATTTTTCGGGTCGAGCCATCATTTCAACACCTCAACAATCCTTCACCAAACTGAGATCAACAAGCGCTATTGTTTCATTCTGTCACCCTTTTGTCTCTCCCATATTTTCGTTATCCTTATAGCCCTGTCTTCAAATATACCTTTTTGTTTTCAAATAGAAAAAAGGAAGTGATGTGCAGTATTCGCAATTAATTTTATTAAGTATATATACTTAATAAATATATATATGACAGAAATTATTAGGAGGATTTGATAATTATATTTAAGTAATTCATCGATATATATATATATATATATATATATATATATATATATATATATATATATATATATATATATATATATATAATACTATTGATTCGTTTTTCTACGGTTTATCAATCCATCGCAAGTCATTTAAAGCCAGAAAATATTTTTAGATTGTAATAATCTTGGAAGGGATAATAATGGTTTTAGTAATATAAGTCTTACTAATAAACCAATAGTTGAGGAGGGAAGGGGTGAATTCCTACCTTTCCGAGGATATTTGCGCGTAACTGAATATAGCTGGAATGGCCGGTTAACAATTCCGAGCCATTATCCATTACACCACCCTCACATCCAAGTTTAAAGCACCTGATATTCCCAACTTAGACTTAGAAGCGCTATCATGGTTACTTAACTTTGGTGATCATACGAGAACCGGTGTTTCAACGTGATACGCTCGTAAGCCTATATATGTTTTATAGGTCATGAAAAAACCTTTGATAACGTACAATGCAAAAAACTGTTTAAACTGCAAGGTAAGCTTGATTTATTTGGGAAATATGATAATCACGAAATTATACGAGAAACAAACCACCTGAATCTTCTACGTGCCGTGTCCCCCCAGAGCATAGACGATCGTGGCTCTCCACAATTTTCTGTCTTTTTGTTATCTCTCCTAAACCTTGTTCCGCCATTCATTTACTAAAGCTAATAGGTTATGCTTTGTTTTCTTCTGTTCCTCTTGCTTTTACTCTGTCTTGTGAGTATCAACTTTTACAAGCCTTCTTTCCTCATTATGTGCCCTAGAATTTTAGAGTGTTTCTTGCTGATGTTAAGTATAAGTGTCCTTTTTTTGTTTCCATATTCTCAGCATCTTTCTGTTGTACCAGATTTCTATATTTCGAAGGATTTGGGATTCCTCAATACGGAAAATAGAAACTTGCGAGGTTCTGATGCTCTCTGTAGCTTGTCAGTTTTAATCACATCGGGTCAAACGGGGAAGAAGAGGATTCATACCTTTCCCAGGGGTATTAGCACGTAAATGTATGTAACGGATTCGACTGGAATTCGAACTCGGAACTCTGATTCCTCAATCCGAGCCGCTATCCATTTCCTCTACCGTAAACACAGTTAGAAAAAAAAATGGACGCTAATTTCAAACGCGCGTGTCCAAAAAAATCACGTTTTAAAGAAATAAAAAATAAATGCAATATGAGAACCGCTAATAAAGGAAGAAAGTCAAACAACAGAAAGTCTCGCAGTAACATCAGCAGCAGTCAAAACAAAGGCAGCAGCCAAAAAATGACAGCCAGCAGCAGCCTAAGTCAATTATGCGTCATGCGTGATACACGCTTAGGCGATCATGTATCTTTCGATACATGACTAATGTGGCAGATTTTTTTCCCGCAGTAGGTTGTCATTTCTTTCTGCGATAGACCAGTTATTGGTGGGGGGAGAAAAAGAAAAGGATTCATACCTTTCTGAAGGATATGAGCACGAAAGTGAATGTAATGGATTCGACTGAAATTCGAACACGGCTCTCCGATTCCTCAATTCGAGCCGCTACCCATTACTCCACTGTGCCTAAGTTTACTACAGAAAATTATCCTACATAACAATGGCCTTCAGTTTGTGAATTTGGGTCGGACAGTGTTTACTTGCATTTAATGGAAACGGGCGAGCAATAACTGAACAGTACCAACTAAAATAAGAACTATTGTTTTGGTGCATAATTATCAGGCGTTTTTGTAAGCAAGCTATTTGTTAATAAAAATTGCAGCTTTGTTTACTTTTTTAATAAAAAAAATGATATTTTATTTTCAGGTTATAAAAATCCGCGTCGATAATCATACGCTCCGGAATAATCATTTAAAGAGGTTATTGTTGAATTTTTATGTTTCTTTTTTCATAATAAATATTGTTTAAAAAACGCCTGATAATTATGCACCAACCCAATAAGTATGAGCAATGTATTCCCATAAATTATCTAAAGGGTTAACTTCAGAATTTCCTGTAGGTTACCCTATATATATATCGATATACACCTGAGGAATAACACCAGCAAAGATGTAGCCAATAATCCGAATATGAATAGTGCAAATAATATATATATATATATATATATATATATATATATATATATATATATATATATATATATATATATATATATTGTTTTTTAAGACATTTTTAATGTTTATATGTTCTTTTTATATATACAAATATTTAAGTAAATGCTCTGCTTATTAACAACATTTACCGGCCTGAATGTCCGGGAAATTTTCATAGAAAATATGCGTCCTCCGACCTCCTATACGGAACCGTCATATAGCCTGAGCGTTCAGTTAGCAAGGTCGATTTTACTGTTTGCTAACTGAAAGCTCCTCTGTGGCCAAATCGGTTAAAGCACGTCAGGCTATATGACAATTCCGTATAGGATACAGGTTCGATTCCTATCGGAGGACACATATTTTCTATGAAAATTTCTCAAACATTCAGGCCGGTAAATGTTGTTAATACTGTTTATTATAAACAGAGTATTTACTTAAATAGTTGTATGTATAAACATAAAAAAATGCCTTAAAAAATAATTATCGGACTTTGTCCATTTCATAATATATATATATGTATCCGTGTGTGAGTGTGTTTATTTGTGGAGGTAGCAATCCCTCTCTAATAAATGTTTCGTTAAAAATGGCTGAGGAGGGGCTTCCGTTAAGATTTTTCTTGTACTAGAATTTTTTGCAACACGCTGACGTATGTTGAAATCGTCACAGTACATAGTATAGTTGAAATTATCGCTAATATTTTTTGTCGAAATTTACAAACTCCACGTCTCGTTCAATTTCGCATACCAATCGATGAAATACAAAAACTTAAAGAAAAGATATTCAAAAAAACAATATTGCATTTTTATTAAATAAGTATTTGTTATTTTAATCATTCAATTGTTTTTTTTAAATAGTGGGAGTATTTTGTATGATAAATAATAAAACTTAATTTTTCCAAAAAAATTAATGAAAATTTATTGTATCAAGCTATGCACCCTATGAAAGCCAACTATATTTTGTACCCCTTTAACTGTTTGCACTTATCGACAAAATTTCAGCCGGTCAATGTATGGCTATTTTAGACGGCGTGACTGTTGAACGGACGGACTAACAGAAGTCACAGAATTTTATATATATATGCGAATATTTTCTTTTTTTGCGGGGTGGGGGCGCTTATAGAAACTGTAAAAACGATTGTTCGTTCCGAGCACTTTGGCTAATCTGTTACTAATTTTCACAGATTTTTGGTCGTGCTATTGTAAATGGTGAGTAATTAATACTGAAAACCTTATAAAAGTTGATGAAAGGTAGACATATTCATGAATATGGCCAGAAGATTATGGCCGTGTTTATAGCTGATGTTGTTTATGGTTATTTTTATGAAAGAGGCTCCCATTATTTTTCGAAGTTTTTTTTTTATTTTTTATTTTATTTTATTTTTATTTTATTTTTATTTTATTCATTTATTTTTTACTTTTTGCATTTGGGGGTATTACATTTGTGTAATGGAAAACTTGTTGACCAATATATTTATAATAGGAGGACTACAAAGCAAGAAAAGCACTTGTATTTTTAACGCATCATCATTTGCATGGTTAACTCTCTATTTTCCCATGTTAGGTTATTTGGGGACTGGTTTGGTTTGGTTTGTTTTACGGCAGATAAACCTCAATGGGTTATCTAATACCGACAAGATGTTTATTGCTGGTAATATTTTTTTCCAAAAATGTATTGCTAGTAATACTTTTGTCTTCAAAAATGCATTGCTGGTAACATTCTTTCCCTTCAAAAAGTTTATTGCTGATATTCAAATCTATTTTTACACTTTCATAGTGTTTTAACCCCGGTTTGGAAGTTAACTCCTTTCCCATAGATGGCAACCTAATAGGTGCTACCACTCCGGTTCAGGATGGATCTGGCAACACCAGCAATTAACAGGTGGTTCCATGCTCCTCAAAACCTCCTGAACAGAGGCCTTGCTGCTGGACGTAGTTTATCGTCTTGCCCAGAACGCGAATGTAGATTATCGTCTTACCTAGGACACATTGGGTGGGGGATGCTTACTTATTTTTGTAAACCAAATTATATCATTGTATAATTTGGAATATTTTATAAAGTGCATATAATAAATTATTTTCTTATATGTTCATCCCATAATTGTGGGATTACTTAAAATTATCATATTTATATATATATATATATATATATATATATATATATATTTTGTGGTTGAAAATTGAATGACATGTTCAGAATAAAGGAATAGTTAAGAATAGTCGGATTAGTGAATGCGATCAAGAAGATAAAATTCGGTTAGAGAACTGCAACATCATTCCCACACAGATTTAAACTTTCTGTCCTATTTTTATGGTATTTTATTTTTAAGTATCAATGAAAGAAAACTTACTTTGTTCAAATATTCATGAATAGTACATTTTATAACATACTACTTCTTCTAAGTATTTGGGTAAGCACGAAATCTTTTTTTTTTTTCTTTTTACATAATAATATTCGCTATCTGAAAGAATTGTAGCAGGTGAGAATCTAAATAATATCACCAGTCTGGCAACTCTACCAAACAGGAAATGGAGTTGGTCTTTTGAATTTCCTTGATCGATCCTGAACATGATTTTAGAAGAAAAAAAAACTGCTTTTCTTTTGCTATTAAAATATAATTCTATTAAATGAAAAAATTTTCCAGAAACATAGCATGATTAAATGAATATCTTTTCATTAAAATCGGTTCTTCCTACTTTTGGTGGCTGTTTCAAACAATTACAACTAAAAATACCTATTTAAATACTTCCGCTAAGTACTAAATCTTTTCTTCCTTTTAATTTGCCATTTCCTTTTATTTGTCGCGTTGCTTTCCTTCGTCTCTCTTTCCCTCTATTCGATCTGTGAGTATCAGATTCTCCTGGCCCTCCTTTCTCATTACGTGTCCCAGAAACGTCTGCTGCCTCTTCCTGATGTTAAGTATAAGGTTCCTCCTTGTTTGCATCCTCACTAAGACATCATCATTGCTCACACGCTCGGTCCATGTTATCCTTAACATCCCTCTGTAAAACTACATCTTCGTCACCTCGAGTCTCTTCTTTTTCTTTCTTTTTATGTGCTGTATCCTTTCAGGTGATCATGGCTCTCCACGTCCTTCTATCTCTTGCAACTCTCAACAAATTCCTTCCCCTTCCTCAGACCACTTCTGTCATCCACTTGCTTAAGGTCGCTAGGTATGTTACACATTGTTTTCCCTTGTCTCTCATTCCCTCTATTCGACCCGCGAGTATCAGATTCTCCAGGCCCTTCTTCCTCATTGTGTCCCAGAACCTACAGCTGTCTCTTCCTGATGTTAAGTATAAGCCTCCTCCTTGTCTGCATCCTTTCCAAGGTCTCATCGTTGCTCACACGCTCGGTCCATGATATCCTTAGCATCCTTCCGAAGAATCACTTGCTTAAGGCCACTAGGTATGTCATGCATTGTTTTCTCTTGTCACTCTTTCCTTCTATTCAACCTGTGAGTATCAGATTCTCTGGGCCCTCCTTTCTCATTACATGTCCCAGAAACTTCTGCTGCCTCTCCCTGATGTTAAGCATAAGCTTCCACCCTGTTTGCATCCTCCCGAAGACCTCATCTATATCAGTCAGTCAGTTATGTGCTATGCGTGATACAGTGTTGAGTCTTTTCTAATTAATTTCTTTATCTCTAAGTTGAAATAAGGATCATTCTTCTTGCTGTAACCTCCAGAGACACTTTTCCTCTCTACTGTTCCCTCTCTTTTAAATTTATTCACCTCTCTGTAGATGGTTCTTGAATGGACTTTGAAGATGGAAGCCAGAGTATGAATGTTTGCAACATTACTGAAGGCCAAAATGATCTTTTCCCTCTTACTATTGTTCAGTTGGGAAGACCGGTTCTGACACAAACAATTTTAACCTACTTCCTTTTTATAACTCAAAAGTGATTCTTACGGCAAATAATGTCAAGATGGTTAAACGTCTTATCTGAAAAGCTGGAAAAAAGAAACTCTATTAATTTAGTGATTTTTAGATATTAAATATTTAGTGGAATGGGTGCTGTTACACGATTTGAACAATTTTGCTGTTACACCAAAAAACTGAAAAATGAAACATACTTATTTATATTTGATATTTTAATTATAATTTTTAAATAACAAAGTAATTCTAATACATTTATTTGTTTTGAAAGACGTATAGTATATTAGTAATTAGAATTAGGAAAAATATTTTAAAATTGTATTTTAATACAATATACTCATATTCAAACAAGCTTTTTGGAAAAAAAATCTTTATGTATATAATCACAAATTTAACGGCAAAAGAAAAGTGCCGAAAATCTTTTCGTCACTGAAAAAAAAAAAAAAAAAAAAAACAGACGACATGCGAAAAACGAATGTCGTCATTTGCTGAACAGGCACTCCTACCCTACCTTAACTTAAGCTCTTTTCGAAAGTAACTCATATTTTGATACAATAGTTGTCATTGAAAATGAATACCCTACTACCTCTTGTCAAAATGATTGAATTTACCTGTATCCTTAGCAACTAATATTAAGCATGTATGTGCTTATAAAAATCAGTAAATTTCAAAATAAGTTATTCCAAAATTAGCTTGAAAATGAAACAGTACTGGGGATTTTAATCTAATTCTATAATTAAATTTGAAGTTTTTAGTTTCTGTTTTTGAAACACGGTAATTCCTGTGTAACGATGGAACCATATTTTTCAATTAGTAAATTTGTAATATATATATATATATATATGTAATAAATTATAACCATGGATTATTAATGTTTGATCCTTTTATATTATATTCTTACTCTGTCCTGGACATTGAGTTCTACCTGGGTTCTATCCTCTTGGGAATTTATATATATATATATATATATATATATATATATATATATATATTCAACCAAACATCATAGAAATAATTCTTGGTGTCTAAATACAACTTATTTAGATCATATACATATATATATATATATATATATATATATATATAAATGTGGATAATATTAGTGGTCAATATATATATATATATATATATATATATATATATATATATGATCTAAATAAGTTGTATTTAGACAACAAGAATTATTTCTAATATGTTTGGTTGAATAATATCGACAAATACTGTCTATTAAATTTTGTTTAATCATTTTCAGTCTTTAAAAACGAATGTAGCAACATTCGAAAGTACTCGGTAAAAATAAATAAATAAAAATAAACGGTATATCAATCAATTCGGAAATTAGAAAATTAATAAATATTAGATAGACAGAACTTGTCGATATTATTCAACCAAATATGTTTGAAAAATATATATATATATATATGCCTGTTTTTTTATTTTATTTTATTTTATTTATTTATTTTTTTTTTTTCTGAATATGACGGAAGAAATAATTTTATTTTATTTAGTTTTACTTATGGTCTTGCAGTTTTTCCTTCTTCTTAAAAGCGACGTGTGTAGGCGAATTGTTCGTAGTTTTAATAGTCCCCAGCGCTTTCGACTAATTCTTTAGCTATTTTTATTATTTTAATTTTCATGGTGACGAATATTGTTAGTATATTTGTATCGCTTCTTATTCAGTGTTATGCAAGAGTAGTAGTAATTTCATCCTTAGTAGAGGTTCCATTCAGCTTCTAAACGCAACCAAGAGAACAGTCAGAAAAAAATACTATTTCGGGTGCGTCTGGTTGTATCAATTAAGTGCGCTTCTATCAAATATAATATACAAGATGTCCCGCACAAATGTAGTCACTTTTGATTTTGTAGTCAATCTGAATATTTATAAGCATTCATCTAAGTTCATTTAATATTTAATTTAAACCGTTAATCATCTTCTTAAGTCAATAAACATTAATTTCTAAATGTTAACCATTAATCTTGTTTGCAAGGCAATAAATACTGCATTTATTGTCACTTAAGAATTAGTCTTTTTTTTTCTTTTTTTTTTTTTTGGTACACCTTGTATATATTGGTTACGTGGCGTAAAATTTGGTTAACTCTCAAAATCTAGTTATTAGAAGCGTAATGGTTGTTCAAATATTTATAACATATACTGTGAAAAAATATGATAGATAGATAGATAGATAGATAGATAGATATGCATAGACGTAAATAAACAGATCGATAAATATGAACAGATTATAATCTATAGATAGATAAACAGATAGATAGATAGAAACAAACGGACTGAGATAGATAGATAGATAGATAGATAGATAGATAGATAGATAGATAGATAGATAGATAGATAGATATGCACAGACAGAAATAGATAGATATCAACAGATTATAATAGATAGATAGATAGATAGATAGATAGATAGATAGATAGATAGATAGATATGCACAGACAGAAATAGATAGATATCAACAGATTATAATAGATAGATAGATAGATAGATAGATAGATAGATATGCACAGACAGAAATAGATAGATATCAACAGATTATAATAGATAGATAGATAGATAGATAGATAGATAGATAGATAGATAGATAGATAGATATGCATAGACGTAAATAGATAGATCGATAAATATGAACAGATTATAATCTATAGATAGATAAACAGATAGATAGATAGAAACAAACGGACTGAGATAGATAGATAGATAGATAGATAGATAGATAGATAGATAGATAGATAGATAGATAGATAGATAGATATGCACAGACAGAAATAGATAGATATCAACAGATTATAATAGATAGATAGAAAGAAAGAAAGAAAGAAAGAAAGAAAGAAAGAAAGAAAGAAAGAAACAGACAGATCGATAGACAGAAATAGAATGAAATAGATAAACAAACTGCGAAACGTTTCCCGAGTCTCGTCGGAAATTTTAACAATTTCTGCATCACTCGACCATGAAATAAAAAAATTCACACGCACGAACATATACGCACACATGTATGCAGATGCGCACAAATACACAAACACATGCATATGATTACACACGCAGACATACACACTTGCACATCTTTTGTTTCTCAAACTGTTTTATTTCCTTATTATTCAGTCGTGATCTCAATCCTCCCTAAGGGCACCTAGGATTGTAGTTTTTAAACAGTATTAAACTTAGCATAGTTAGTGTGTGTGTGTGAACAGCCAATTATAAATAAATGTATATTTTACAAATTATGAATTGCAGATTTTACAAGTATTCAAATGTATTTTTCCGCTTGTCTGGTAGAAGATAGAACATTCAAATAGAAAGTTTATATGCCTTGATATAAACTCGTTTTCCAAATGCAGGTGATATAAGTCGGACACTAATCGCTGGTGCCGAAAAATTTCTGGTGCAACATATTGCTATGTAAATATCTATTCAGAGGGAATAAGATCATATGCTAACAGTCTGACTGCAACAAAGAAAGAATGTGTTGCGCCTGTATCTCCTGTCATAAAAATCTATCTGTTTGAAATAAAAATCGACTTTACAGAAGTTTTTCCTTTTTTTTTTCTTTTTTTTTTTTTTTAATCAATTCACCCCGAGCAAGGCCACTAAGATGGCACGGGCTATGGAATTGAAAGAGACGGAAAAGACTTTATAAGGAATCGGAAACCCAATCCTAAATAAGAAAAATGGGGTAAATATCTACTCTTGTTCAAAAAACCTGTAGAGGAGTGTGAACCGGGCAATAGCTGAAACAACCTACTACTATTAAGCTAATAATTGGCTACTACTGGACTCGAAATTGAGTAAGTGCCAGATAGATAGATAGATAGATAGATAGATAGATAGATAGATAGATAGATAGATAGATTAACTGCCATGAAGATAGATAGATAGATAGATAGATAGATAGATAGATATGAACAGACTAGATAAGATACATGCAAACATGCATACATGTATACATACATAGATAATGAACAGCTTTAGATAGATAGATAGATAGATAGATAGATAGATAGATAGATAGATAGATAGATAGATAGATGCATACATACATACATACATACATACATACATACATGTATACATACATAATGAACGGTCATAGATAGATAGATAGATAGATAGATAGATAGATAGATAGATAGATAGATAGATGTAAACAGTACATAGATAAATACTCAGAGAAAAGATACGTATTACGTAAACACACACGCGCAAACATAAATAAAGGGGGGAAATAGGGCCTTACAACGGATACAGTTTAAATTTAAAGTTAAGCTTCCCTGTATCTATAGCTTTTTTCTCGGTACAGAATTCTAACGGGCGTTTATTGTATTTCGTTTCCTCACCCTACATCCAGGGTGCGGAAGAGATACCACCAATATGCCCCTACTAAAAATACTCTCACCTAATGGTAAGACGTTAGCTAGATGAAGACACAATTTCCGATAATGTCTTATCATTATGCGGGAGTTAGATAATTTAAACCTTTAATCATCTTTGTAAGTCAATAATAAACATTAATTTCTTAATTTTAAACTATTTTCAAGTCAGTAAACACTGCATTTATTGATATTTATCTATCTATCTGTCTGTCTGTCTGTCTGTCTGTCTATCTATCTATCAATCTATCTATCTATCTATCTATCTATCTATCTCAGTCTGTTCATATCTATCTATCTATCTATCTCAGTCTGTTCATATCTATCTATCTATCTATCTATCTATCTATCTATCTATCTATCTATCTATCTATCTCAGTCTGTTCATATCTATCTATCTATCTATCTATCTCAGTCTGTTCATATCTATCTATCTATCTATCTCAGTTTGTTAACATCTGTCCGCCTCCTCCCATCTATCTATCTATCTTACTCGATCTCTTTATCTTTCCAGTGATACAAACATTACTAGGCTGAAAAAGTTTTTTCGAACGATGAAACACCAAACATGTTTTTTTCTTTACAATTGTTATTGTTATATAACATATCTGATATATATATATATATATATATATATATATATATATATATATATTGCGTGTGCGTGTAGAGAGACAGAGAGAGAAACATAGAAAAAGAGAAAAAAAGAGAGAAGGCGAAACAGCCCAATTTTAATTTGTTCTTCTATCTTATTCTGTTTCTATCTATCTATCATTCCGTTTTTATCTATCTATCTAAGTCTATTCAGTATCTATCTAAGTCTATTCAGTATCTATCTATTTATCTATCCATCTATCTATCTACCTATCTATCTATCTATCTATCTCATTCTGTTTCTCTATCTATCATTGTTTATTTCTTTCTATCTATCTGTCTATCTATCTATCTATCTATCTATCATTCTGTTTCTATCTATCTATCTATCTATCTATCCCAGTCCGTTTGTATCTGTCTATTTATCACGAAATCAGGAAGTGTATTCTTAAACAAATGGAGAGGTAATGGATATAAAGAAGAAATGAACGAGACGTGGGACGAACAGAAAGCAGTGACGGACCACCAGCAGCAGCAACAACAACACCGAACAGTTGGGATAGCCCTTCTATACGCTGTCTTCCCATTCGCCTCTCTTCGCATATAATGTCAATAACCCCCACGAAAAGGTTTATTTGAAAAAAAAAAAAAAGAAAAAAAAAGAAGAAACAAAAAAACTGTGGAAAACACCAGAGCACACATTCATTATATAAACATATAATATAAATATATAATATACACAAACAATTATATAGACCTATGTTTTTGATTTGTAACGCGCGTGTGTGTAGGGGTGAATGTAAGACGACACGATGTTCCACGAGCTTTTTGGGGAGTGTGTGTGACTGTATGTGTATGTGTGTGCGTTAACATGCAAGCACTTAGAACACCTTTATCAAAAAAAGAAAACTGAGTAAACATCATTTGGAGGGAGGAGTTACCTTTTTTTCTTACCTGGTCTTCTGAAAACAGTTTTCTAACTTGTTGGAATTACCTGCAGTATTTATATATGAATATTTAAAAAAAATTTTTTTTAATTTTTTAGTTTTTTACGTGGATAAACGATTTCAATTTTTGAAGGCAACACAATTTTTTTTTTCTATCGACTTCATAAAGTCTCCTGCAACTTTCTTTATTTTCTTTTTCATATATTTTTTTTTTATAAACTTATCCAGGATATATGTTGTTTCTGTTGATTTACCTCTGCTTTTGGCTTCTTTTAAACCCAAACCATAACAATTTCGACGACGACGACTACGACGGCGACTCTGTCGATACTCTGCGTGTATCCCTGCGTCCGAGTTGCATGATTCCCGTTGCAGAGATCCTGGTTTTTTGCCTATATGTACTCCTCATTCAAGAAATCATTGAGATATTCTTTTTCGGCCAAAGAGTAAAAGACAACAGGAAATCTATATACTCAGGCAAATCAGGGGCTGGATCTACCAATTATCAAAGGTAAGAAGAAATTAAAAACGTTTTTTTAAAAAAACAAAAAAAAACAGCCTGTGAAAAATCGACGTTAAAATTCTGTTTGTATGGATTTGCACTAAATGTTAAACGAGACATAATATAAGTACTTTCCTCTCTTCCTCTCTCTCTCCCTACACATATATTTAGTTTTCCCGTCTATTTATAATCTACCTATC